>CABFVZ010003658.1:37913-68551 GCA_902151445.1 Timema monikensis | reverse complement strand
CCCTGTTTATGTTCTTTGGTTTTCCTCCCCTTGTGATCCCCTCATTCCGTGTTCTGTGGACTGTGCTATAATCGTATAAAAGAGTGATTGTGCGAGTGGAGACCCACTCTTGGACTGGCTTCGGTAATCGCTAGGGGAAGCTAAGGCTTCGGATACTTATAATAATGTAAGCAAAATTCTTTTCGGCATGTAATATTTTTATTTCAAAATTCTTTTTGGCTTATTGAACTTTATTTCTTTTGGACTGATTAGAGAATAGCACTTGTGATGGTGTTAATGGTAATATCTTCGTTTGGACTTAAACTTTTCCCAATAATAACGAACTTGAGATATTGGACTCTAACTAAAAAATATAGCTAATGTTGTTAAGAGTTATAATATTGCTTTTGGACGTAAAACTTCTCTCATATATAATGAACTTGAGTTATTGGACTCTAACTTGAAAATAATGCTGTTTATATTTTATCTTCTATGTTTGCTTGTGAACTTAGGTTATTGGGCACCATCAGTGCTAGTATTAAAGTTAGTAATAGCCGCCATAATAGCTTGGGTTATTGATGGTAATATTTTGAGCGTTGGCAATTTAAATGTGAATTGCTCTACTTTATAGTCAATTGATAGTTTTATGTCTAGGTAAAACATATTTTTCCTTTTGTCGGGACTAAGAGATGTAAGGGTATTTATAGAATGAAGTTTGATGTTTATGTAAGTGTTCTATAGTATTATATCTGGCTAATACTGTAAATGCGCATCCAACTTGTAAATTTTTATTTACGTAAATTAGTGATTGTGATTACTAAAACATTTAATGCGTTCTTCTAACGAAACTATGCTATTGTGGTCACAAAATATTTTATACATTATTTCTACCCTTTATGGGATTTTTAATATTAATTGTTGTTCACAGTTTATTTGAATATCTAATAAACAACCTATTTGATGAATCTTTTCTACTTACTCTATTTTTTTAAACTTATTTATCCTTAGGTATAACGCTATTTATATTGTTGTCTGGTAATTGAATAAGGGGAATGTTTATTTATATATTGTTGGGGTTGACCGCGGGGATGAGTGCCACAATTGCTTTAAATTGCGTGTTCTGGGTATTGGTTTCTTGCCCAGTTTTTTCTTTAGTCTTTACTCACTTAGCACACTCTTTCTTTTTTGTTGACTAAATGCTTTATTTTGTATTTGAACCCTATTAGTTAGGTTTTAGGGTTAGATATAGGGTTCAATACTAAGCCTTCAATCTTTAAATAGGTCTAATATGAGTTGGGTGTATTTTTTGAAAGATTGTGGTGGTACTAAGGTAAGGTTATGCTATATATTTTGTGGTAGTGTGGCATGCCCAAGATTCTTAGCACGAATAATGCCACTCCAAGAAAATATAAAAGTTTGGCCACCACCGGTCCAAGGCATCACTCTCGCAATAGACTGGACTGCCATTTACTGGGAGATCGGGCTTCAAATCCTGGTCAGGTGCACTGAGGATTTTATTTACTAAATGGCTTTACACTATCTATCTCCACAAAAATGCAGGTACTTTTCCTCTTAAATTCAACCTTCCTCATCCCTAATACACTATATAGTTACTAAATAAGCATATAGACCTTACGGGACATGGTGGCCATAAGATATTATATTTGCCTATAATTCTTAAATAAATATCTTATAAATCATTTAAAATGTTAAAAAAAAATTTTATTAGATCTAAAATATTATTTACTTAGACATTGTAAAACCTATTAATTAGATACTACTATTCTTTTCTTAAATATGTAGTATTATTTGGTAGGTAATCAATTATTTTTGAATTTATCATAATGTGCATTATAGGCTTTAAGTATGACTTTAATATGCCCTAAAACAGAAAATGCCCTAAATGGGCAATTAAATTAAAACATCCTAATGAGTAGTAAGACGCGGTGCTAATAATTATAAATGAAAACACAATTTTAAAATCAAAACAGATTATAACATGTTTATACGCTTATCCTGTTAAGCATTCAAATGAAATTTAGAACAAAAAAATTATGTCATAAACATTCGAGGCCTAATCCTATATAATCGTTTGAATAGAAAATGTGTGTGATATTTTCTTCAAAAGATATGCACTGTGGAAATAAAGCTAGATTGTATAGTTTAAGATGCAGTTAACTCTCATAAAATGACTTATTTTTATAGGTGCGATAGATGAAAGCTTTTTGAAGACTTAGTTTATGAACATAAAATATATTATTGTAAGATAATCAAAGACCTTGGCTTATAGCACTATTGTTCGTTTCTGGCCTTTTCTGACAGTTTAAAAGTTTCATAAATATCCGCTTTGGAAATACGTGTGGTATCTTTGGCAAGTTTGGTAAAGTGATTTTTCTTGTCAAAGTGACAGTGGATGAGTACTGATAGTAACTTTTAACTTAACTACCTACTCTATGGTATTATTCATTAGGAACTCGAAAGTTCATTGCCGCACTTAAAAAAGTATGCCACCTATCCCTATATTGAGCTAGTTCTATCCTGCCCATCTCATTACTTTCTCTTTCATGTACATTTTAATGTTATCCTCCCTTTTGCGTCTAGGTCTTTCCATTGGGTTTTCTAGTCAATACCTGGAACAAGGTTCTATAATCTCACATTGGCGCTGCATGACCTGCCCACCGTAATCTAAGAAACTTTATTCCAAACAATGTCTTGTGATGAGTAAAGGGTATGTAACTCGTCATTATGTAACCTCCTTCATCCATGTTACAAAAAAACTATAAACCAACATTACGTTCCAACGCGCACCAAAAAAGTCACTATCTTAGTAAAAAAAAAAATCATATTAAAAAAAATTGTATCACATTTTACTACGCATTCGAGCTCTCCACATTTATGAAAAAATTTGAATTGCTTAGTAAGGAACGTTTAAGGATATTTAGAAAAATAAAATTCAATTTTAAGTTAGTTAAGTTGGGCAAGTTGTACTAGATCAGTGGTTCCCAAACTTTTCTGAGTCATCGCCCCCTTGGTTCCAAAACCTCATTTCCAATGCCCCATATCCTTTACTCTAAAAAATCAATATTCATAATAGTGGTTTTCAACGACCCACTATGAATAAAACAGCAATAAAATTCAAGGACGGAACAATTATTAATTGAATATTTATTCAAAATTAAAATATATTGTTTAAGTCTATTTAATTAAACATGATTGATGAGCTTAATACAGTGATAATCTTTTCAAAGTTATTAAATACTACATATTATTAAATACCACATTAGGTAACTAGGTAGAGTGCATCACTATTCTGTAAATTCTTAATACAATTGGTATATTGGTGATGGATGAGCTTGATGAAATTATACTAGTTTCCCAATGTCTGGCATAATGTCACTTAACATGAGTCTTAAATCACCACGCTTAGTAATCTGGAGTCGATTTATTTGCTTGGAGAGAAGTAGGCTGACCACACTAAAACCACGTTCCACCAAATACGATGCTGGAAATGCCATCAGGAGCCTCCTAACCACTCTCCATAATACAAGATAGCGATCAGGAATTTCCTCATGTAACCAAAACTCCTGGTACGATTTCTTAAACTTTGCCTTCAGCTCAATGTCATTTTGTAGCTCAATTAGTTCCCCCTCCAATGCTCCAACTTCATCAATATCTGAAACAGGACTTAATACCCAGTCTGGAATTTCCATCATAACAAGATCTTTGAATTGATCAGACATATCTTCATGCAGCATATTCAAATAGTCGCAAATAACTTGCAGATCGTCATCTTGTATCCCGACTTTCTTTTCTAGATCAGACATGCTCGAAAGTTGGTATAGCTCACGACGGCCTATATGGCACTTCAGTATAGTTAATTTTGCAATAAATGTAGATAGGACAGATTTGGCTTTAATAAGAATGGTGTCATTGCCTTGCAACTGCAAATTCATTTAATTGAACTTAGCAAATAGCTCAGACAAATAAGCAATGCCATGTTTGATTTCTTTGAGTTCATTACTGAGCAAAGCATTAGTGTTTTCAAAATATTACACAACAGTGGGAAAAAGGTTGTAAAATCGTCTCAAACAGTTTCCTTTAGATAGCCAACGAACTTCAGAGTGAAGCAACAAACGTTCAAAGTCTTCATCATTCTCAGCACAGAGCTCCCATAATAGTCAATCATTGAGAGCATGTGCTTTAATTTTATTCACTGCAGTAATAACAGTGTGTAATGAATTGTATAAGCGCACACTGAGATTTTTTGCAACCAGATGTTGGCGATGAATGACACAGTGAATGGTCAAGATATTGGCACTGATTTTTTCAAGTAAGTGACACACCCACGGTGGCGACCAGTCATTGATGATGCTACATCAGTTGCACAAGCAAATACGTTAGTAAGTGAAATTTCACGGCCTCGTTAGAAAATACCTTTTCACATAACAGGCACATTGACAGCTGCTGGTTTGCTTATGCAGGTATAAATCCATACCTAAAATATTCCAAACTATATTGTCTACATTTCTTTTTTGATTTTTATACTTCTGCCATTTCTACTCTAAGAAAAAGGATTGTAGGCCTGTATTTAAAAAGGTGTTTTTCTGTTGCTTCCTTCAAAAATTTACAGCCATAACATTAAATTTTGTTTCAATAATTTATGTAGTATGAATAATTCTTAACGTGAAAAAATAATAATTCGGAGTTATATTTATTTTCGTTTTTATACACCCTTTTAAAATGATTTTGCTGCACAGTTATTTATGTACACATTTTGTAAGTTAATATTAAATAAGAAATTGAGCTCTAGATTAGACATAGGTACTGAATTTAATCTTAAATCTTTTATATCCCCATATAACCTCCATTAAAACTTTTAATATTGAGGAGGCTGCAACAAAAATAACACATTTTAGCTTCTAATCTCAATTCATAATCAACATGTTGAATAATTGAAAAAACAGGAAAATAAGTATCACGCTCAATATTATTTTGTTCGGGACTTACCAGTAAAATCTTGAGGAGACAACAAATAAATAAGAACTTAGCACGGCACTTTCTCAAAATGTGATATACTGGTCTGAATAGCTCTGGCGACGCGGCCTCAAGAAGGGAGAGAGAACGTGTGAAGTAGTCTCGTGGAGGGAGTGAGAACTCCTGACGTGGCCTATAGAATGGAGGGTATACACGCAACAAGACCTTGGAAAGGGAGGAAGAAACTTGAAGCAAGGAAGGTATTTTGCTGATCAGTCAAATATAAATAAACAACACACTCGGAAAAAACCAGCTTGAGTGCCCCTCTACCCCCCTTTTGTCAGTAAGCGCACCCTTACCACCCTCTTGAAACTTAGCACCACCCTGTGCAATCCCGTACCGCCCACTTTGGTAACCACTGTACTAAATTGACGTGAAATAAACATGACCAATATTTAAATGATATTTGTAAAAGAGTTGGTAATATTAATTACAAGTTATATTACATTTTGATTAAGAATATGTTGAAATTGTAACAAACATCTAAAAATTAGGTACATTTTAAAATAATAGACATTTGAGTTATACTCGTAATTACACTTAAAACTAAGGTGATAAAATCAATGGTTGATGTGACCATGCATATTATATTGAATATTAATGTATTACTCTTGAGAATTGACAGAAAAAAGTTGTTATATTTGAAAAATAAAAATTGAATTTATTTCTTAGCTGTACTGTAGTTCCCCGTTCCTTGATTTCTGGCCGCAAGTGCTGCACAGTTAATTTGACCTGTTTCAATGCATAAATGGCATCATCCTCAGGTCTGATGAGAAAGAAAGAACACACCGAATGAAATTTATGGCTAAGACACAATGTGCCAGCCAATGTGGTATGACATAAAGTTAATGAAGGTTAATAAATAATAATGTTGAAAATATAAATAATTATGAAACATAATATTTACCAGAAATTAAAACTATGTGCTTGAGTATCCAATGTCGTGTTATTAAAAAAACTAATAGTAGAGTTACAATTAACGTCTATATATGAAGTGCAATAAGAAAATTCTGGATAATGTAATAGGAAGTCAAAGATATTATAAATATATGAAGGTATTTTGTAATGTGATATTGTGAAAATGAGATAGTAGATAGATATGTTTTGAATTTATGCATTGAAACATGTCAAATTAACTGTGCAGCACTTTGCGGCCAGAAATCAAGGAACGGGGAACTACAGTACAGCTAAGAAATAAATTCAATTTTTATTTTTCAAATATAACAACTTTTTTCTTTCAATTTTCAAGAGTAATACATTAATATTCAATATAATATGCATTGTCACATCATCCTTTGATTTTATCACCTAAGTTTTAAGTGTAATTATGACTAAAATGTCTATTATTTTAAAATGTACCTAATTTTTAGATGTTTGTTACAATTTCAACATATTCCTAATTATAATAATATTTAATAATATAATATTTAGCACCGCATCTTACTACCCGTTCGGGTTATACGCTTTAAGTACCAACTACGTTAATGGATTTAGGAATTGAGAAGGTTGAATTAGAGGAAGTGAACCCGCATTTGCGTGGAGGGAGAGTGGAAAACCATTTAGGAAAAACCACCCCNGGAGGGAGAGTGGAAAACCATTTAGGAAAAACCACCCCCAGTTCACCCGACCGAGATTCGAACCTCGATCTCCCCGACCTCAGCAGTCGAGCTCAACACGACAAGCGCATTAGCCAACTACGCCACTGAGGCGGGTTATTCCTAATTAATATGTATCATAACTTGTAACTATGATTACCAAATCTTTAACAAATATCATTTAAATATTGTGCATATATAAAAAGAAAAGTCCTGACTCACTGACTGACTCATCAACGCCCAGCCCAAACCCTTGGACCTAAAAAGTTGAAATTTTGCATATGGGTTCCCTTTATGATGTAGACAAGGAATAAGGCCGGATTTTCCGAAATTCCCACGGGATAGAGAATAAAGAGAATTTATTTTTTCGCTTTAAAGTTGCTTTATTTCCGTAACTATAATTATTTGAGACTTCAAATTTGGCATGTAAATAAGTAATTATAATCACTAATAACTTTTTTCAGGATTTTCCGAAATTCTCACGGGATTGGGAATAAAGAGGATTTATATTTTCGACTTAAAATTGCCTTATTTCTTATTAGATCAACGCCCAGCCCAAACCCTTGGACCTAAAGAGCTTAAATTTGGCACAGAAGTTTCCTTTATGATGTAGACAAGGAATATGGCCGGATTTTTTTGAAATTCCCACGGGATAGGGAATAAAGGGGATTTATATAATTATTATACCACAGTTGGTAACAGGCAGCGTGCGGGGGTGGGGGGCTATATAATTCTTATACCACAGTGGGTCACGGGCAACGCCGCGCGGGACTACGATTATATTATATTTACATTACATATTTATGTTTCTTTCACGTAAATTTGTACTATTGTCCAACTTAATTCACTTAAAAGTGAATTTTATTTTTCTAAATATTCTCCACATTTAATCACACTAATGGTGCAGGGATTAATACGGTAGAATATAGATGAAATGTATCCACATTTGCGTGGTGGGAGAATTAAAAACCACCTCAGTGCGCCCAGTCAGGGTTTAACCCCGATCCCTCTACTATATTACACCCAGACTATATTTAGACAAACTTAACGTTTAGTCCACAAGTTTACCGATTTATGTTGAAAGCTAGATTAATTTATGTTAGATTGAATCAATTTATACTGAATATATTTTCAAACCCTCTAACCAATAGTTGTAGCCAGTTATGGTATCAGACCAAATAGACTAAAAAATAAAATAAACAAATAAATTATCGGGACAGGCAATAAACAAATTAATATCATCCAGAGAAACGGGTGTAATTACATTTGAAATCCATTGAGGTCAGGCTTTTGTTTGTATAATTAAAATAAACTAACCGTGATTAAACAGCCATTATCTGTTGTATTAGTCTCTTTTGATATCTACTGTATGGTAATGAATCAACACAGGTTATGAATAATTTCAGCTTGTTGCTTTGTGCAGGAGAGTATAAAGGAATCACCTGCAACAAGATCATAGTTGCCATTTATTCACTGTGATAATATAAATCTCAATTTTCATCAATGGCACTGCTGACACATCTAAGATATCGTGTTTCCTTTTAATATCCAAGGGAAATGATAAAATAATCTAAAATCCTAACGATATGTCCTTCGTAAATTCTACCAATGACAGCGGTATTTGTTGATAATTTCATTCAAATTATGACATTTAAAAAACTAAATAAGTTATTTCTATGACACGTGTGAGTCTAGTTAAGGTCTAAGATGTACGGGTCTGGCTACTTTTTAGTTCCAGTGATCAGACATTGAAGGCAGGCCAAAAAGAACTAATATCTCTGTACATTAACACGTGCACAATTCAAATATTTGTAGGAATTTTTAACCATTAAGTTAGCATTTTCAACCCACTTCAATGGCCAAATGGTTTAAGGCGTCACTCTCGTGTTAGACTGGCCTGCTGATGACAGAGGTATTGGGGTTAAAATCCCGGTAGAGTCTACAAAAGGTAATTTCCCTTTAATTATTCCCCAGTATCATTCCACACAAATTCTGGTAAATTACCTTTAAATTGCTTAATTCCTCATTCCTCCCCAATTAGAATAATTATCCTATATACGTATAACCTTAACACGTAATACGTAGGGGTTCCAAAATAGTTTTCATTTTTTGTTTTTAGATATCAGAGAAAGTAGTTGAGATTTTTAAAAAAGACCTTATTAGAAAACATTTAGAATCAAAATAAATATTTTATAATTTAGGTAAAATATTTAAATTTGCTGAGTTGTACTCAACAGGAATTAAACCTATATTTGAGTAACACTAATATTAATACACAGGATAATTTAGAAACATTAGTTTTATTAGAAATTCATATATACAAACAATAAGTCTCTTGGACACAAAATAGTTCATTTCCATGAATAATAGCTCGAACAAGATTTAGTAGACCACTTAACGTTACAAACAACAATATACGATGCATAAAAGTTATATCGACATGCGATTTTTGACTCAAACAGTGATATATATCAATTAAACTAATTTTTATTAGTAAGAAAAGCACAACGCAAAGAAATACCACCAAACACGTTCTAAAACCTAACATCTAATAGGAATAAATAGGTATAAAATATTATACAGGCGCGAAACAAGTTAATATTTACAAACATGATCTACTAGAGCCCGTATTGTTATGTAGTTACATATTTTAATTAATACAGTTAGAAATGTGAAAAGCGCAATTATAACGAATTAACTTGTTGAGACCTTGTTTTAAATTTTAATTCAACATATTTTTAGTACATTTGTATACATATTTTAGAAAATATTACATAAAATTACATATTTTGCATGTTTTTTATCGTGTTATTATTTTTAAATATCTCTTGGAGATAATAACTTTAAAAGGATGTGTCACTAATTTTAAATCAACTTGTATCCTGTACTTTCATAAAGGAATGCATCCAAAGGAGAAATAGCAGTGAGAAAATTACAAATCAGTTATGCTCGTTTTTCAGGGAGGATTACTGTTGCCTTAACGTTAACTTTGTGTTGGAACGGTCTTGAAAAGCAAACAAGACCATTCATGCCTATATGTGAAAGCGTAATATTAATACCGCCTTGTATGTCAAGATAAAACATTTAACCTCGGACCGAAAATAGTATTTCTAGGAAGAATTTAAAATATCAGGAGTGGTCTGACACGGCGCATTACAATTGGGCCACGAGACCAATTATTCCATAAGCTCACAGGTGGATTGGTCCACATTCATTGACCGGGAGGATTTTAAGAGATATAGATCTATTAAACTTAATAACATTACAGTTGAGCCACGTATACCTGTTATGGGACAAGGTTGTGCACATACTTATCTATACTAATATTATAAGGAGGAAAGATTTGATTTTTTGTTTTTTTGTTTTTTGTTTGTAATGGATAAACTCAAAAACTACTGGACCGATTTTAAAAATTATTTCACCAATATAAAGTTACATTATCAGCGAGTAACATAGGCTATATTTTATTTTGAAAATTTAATTTATACCTCATAAAAATGTCAATAGTATATTATATAGTCATTGGGAAAAAAAATATGTTGAAGGGAAAGTGGGGTTGGTGAAGGGGGCGGGGGGCCGGGGTGAGGAAAGAGAAATAGATGTAGTGACGAGGAACGCAAAAAAAAAAAAGATTAAAATAAAATTTGGGGAAACGAGGGGAGGAAATGAAAGTGGAGGAAGCTGAAAAATTAATTTGATTTTAACAATTTGTTTGATTGGTGTATACACAATTCCTTTCGTGCCTAGAGCAAACAAAATTATAGAGGAATGAGATGAAAATAGGAGGGAGGATAAAAAGAGGGAGGGTGCTATACAGTAATGGTAGGACTGTATTTAAAAAAAAAAAGTAAAAAAGTTTTGTTTTTATATTGACATGATGGATGATTTGAAGCTTTGTTTTACAGGATTCTTTACAATATTTTTTTACGGGGAAGGGGGCTAGTAGAAACAAATGTACAAACTATAGTAATCAAGTAAGTAGAAAGTAACTACCCTTAGTTTGAGGGCTAGGGTCACAGTCAAAAATGTCCTAGTACAGACAAACATGGGGACAGACAGAATAAAACAAAACAAATTTTTATGTTGGGGCTCTCATAAAACGTAAAGGTTCATCATTATCTCGTGATGGATTTTACTAACGAATACAATACAGTACTTTCTTTTGAACTTCACCCCTTTTATCTCAAAACAAAATTTTTACGTATGGGCCCTTCTTTGAACTACCACCTCAATTTTATTTAATGAAAAACCATATTGAGCTTAACTTCTACCACAAAATGGCACTCACCTTCAATAGTATACCATAAAATCTAGGATACAGTATGCAAGAAATAGTAGATTTACACGAACACCTTTGCACGTGGATCATTTCTGATTAAACATTAAAGAAGATAAAAAGTTAATAGAGGTTCCTGATACTGAACATTGTTGAAATATTAAATGCTATTTAGATTGGAATTGTATTGAAAAGGCTATTCTTGGCAATTTTAGAATGGCTTCACAGATAAGCACTGTGCCCAAATCTTAATTCTGTCCTAAAAGGGACATAATGTAGTTATTAACAAGAAACTTAGTCGCTTTGTCTCCCATCGCCACTACGGAAATTTTTGAGTAATCATTCTAAAACGAATGCACTGCACACATTTATCGCATATCCTAGGTCTGTCTATATTTTCCCTATTTGCTCCTATAACTCGTGCGAGCTGTGATTCATCGGCAGTTTTGGAACAGCGTCGCGCATGGTCACGTAAATATATTTCGTAAGAAGAGAATATCATGCGTTGTAGTATCTTTTGCATGACGTTTTGCCAACTCAGAACGGATGAGTTTAGATGGTTTCTCACATAAATATTCCTTAGCTCTTCACTTTACACCACTGCTTATAACTTGTTTATTTATATTTTTCACCACTTAGTGATTATGATTTATATCACCATCGATTATAACGTTACTTTCTATGTTGTTATTTTACACTTTTGCTGAAGACTTTTTTTTCGCAAATCTCCAACGAACTTTACCATCGCTAGCAGCATGATCCATTGAAAATTTGTTACTTTCTAAAGCAAGCTATTTTTTTCCCTCTCACTCCATATAAACTAAACTTCCATCATACAATTACTGGAACACTACACGAAGATATTTCTATAGTTTGTATTTATATGTCTATGGATAACCTTGTCTCATAACAAGTATACGTGACTCAACTGTAATGTTTACGTAAAATGTGTACTTGGTCTAATTGTAATGTTTCGTGGCCCAATTGTAATGTAGGATTAACGCCATCCTTTTAAAACGCAGATCATAACATATTTACGTGACCCAATTGTAATGCGTCCGTCTGACAATTACTTGTTTCCAAAGAGCAGGCAACAGTGGAGGTTTCATTGAAGGTTTTTTTGTGTTTGTATGATTTCTAAAATCAGTTATATAATTCAATCTATTTAAAGTATTTAATTAATAGGAAATTTAAGTGTTATAAAACAAACTAACAATGCAATATACACGTTAAATAAGCGCTTGTTCATAAATTGGTAAACCATTTTTTCGGAAAAACCACCCTCAGTACACCCAACCGAGATTCGAACTTCGATCTCCCCATCAACGGCAGTCCAGTCTAATGCAAGAGTAGCGCTTTAGACCACACAGCCACCGAAGCGGGTTGTAATGATGTTAAAAGTAATACTATTTTATTTTGAATGTATTTTTTTATAAAAACAATATTTTCTGAAATATAAGCCAATGCATTATTTTTTGATCCAGTACTTTGAAAATAGAAATTGGTTGCTATACTTTTGATTGTTATACTCTTTTGTGGACAGAGATGTTCCTATTTTGTCAATGTTTCTGTAACCGAGTATACTATTTCATTTATACTATATGGTGGGATTTTTCTGCAACAATGTCTATTATTTTTCCGTTTCACAAGTCTACTTAAATATCGATGTATAATATATAAAAGGCAAGACACCCTCCCACCCCACACACACACTCAATCACTCATAAACGTATTTCCCAAACCTCTGGGCCAGGATGCTTGGAATTTTTTTTAGCACAGCGTCTTACTACCCGTTCGGGTTAAACGCTTAAGTACTAATTACGCTAATGGGCTAGAAATTGGGAAGATTAAATTTAGAGGAAGTGAACCCACATTTGCGTCGAGAGAGAGTGAAAACCATTTAGAAGAAAACCACCTCCAGTACACCCGACCGAGATTCGAACCTCAATCTTCCCATACTCGGCAGTCTAGCTCAACACGAAACTAGCGCGTTTGCTAACTTCGACACCGAGGTGGGTTTGGAGTTTTTACTGGCGGGAAATTAGTAAGTAAAATCGCTCCATATAGCCAAAAAAATCTAAAATTGGGAAATTTCAAAATTGAGTTCCAGGAACCGAGGGGACCTTTAATTAGAAAAACTTTCAGATGAAGTATAAAATTAAAATTGGTCAGACAGATAAAGAGACAATTTAAAATAACCAAATAATTCTTAAAATTAGAAATGTTTTAAGAATTAGTTGGATAAAAAGATGTGGGCGGATTAAAAGTTTAAAAAACTAACGGTAAACAACCACTTTTCAGTGTGATAGAAAATTGAAATTCAGCAGGCAGGTTTAAAGACCACTAGAATTAAATATTCAGGGCTGAAAATGCTACATTTTTAATTTAGACCTTTGGAAACGGGGAGGAGGAGCCTATGAACAGAAAAATACACACTCTAGGTGTGGTAAAAAATTTAAATTTGGTAGGCAGGTAGGATAACTCCAGATAGACATATTCTTCTTACTATTAGAAATGTTAGGATTTGTTTAAATGGGGGTGGGGAAAAGGATACTACAATTTCCAAAATGAAACAACTATTTTTTCTGTTTAATAGATATCTAGACCTCTTAGATATGCCTCACCAAGTCTCACTCAGGAGTATCGTATATTGGCACTTGGAAGGCTAAATTTCCATGAGGTATAAGAGACTTGCATATTATCATTGACATGAAAAACACCTTCATCTTAAACACTATAAGGTCATTATACATATTCATCTTACAAGCTATTGGGTTATTTTATATTTAAAAGGCGACCTGGTGGTCTAGGGGTAAGGTGTCAGACTTCTGTGCTGGCGGCCGGGGTTCAATCCCCGGTCCCGGCACAGATTTATGTGATTACCAAACCCTTCCTTCACCTCTGACAAGATATCTTGTGAATGTGGGGAATGCCAGGCCTCCACCGTGGTTCGGATTCCACGTTAAACTGTAGGTCCTTCATTTCATCTCACAATCACCCTACCATTACACATTAGCGTAAGTGCGTACAACCCGAATGGGTAGTAAGAAGCGGTGCTAATAATAATAATAATAATATATTTAAAAACACACTCAACATACAAACTGCGGGGCCCCGACACTAAACATGAATGGAACAAAAAAAAGGGGGAAGACAATTTAAAACCTAAATGACAATGGTTATAAATGGCTTCATATGGCTGACATGGGCACACCTAGTTTTCTCGGGATTCTTTGCTGAGAATCTATCAGTCACTGAGTTTTTAGAAAAACATTTGCAAACCACAACATCACCTACCCTGAGGCTGACAAGAATTCGACCTTTATTATAAGTTGTCGCCACCTCTCGTTTAGCCTCCTTTAAATAAGAAAGGGTTGCTGGCATCTTTCCCTATAAGGAATATCACCAGAATCTGACAAAAGAGGATCAATGTCTCACGCAGCCGACTCTGGACTCCAAAAAGTAGAAGTGGGGGTGGCATCGATAGACTTGTTAAAAGCAGAGTTAAATGGGACTGGTGGTGAATAATGTGAGAACATTTAAGTTTATGTTAAAACGCTCGACATGGTTAGAGGAGGGGTTGTAAGGACTCCTAGTAATATACTTAATTTCCCAACCAAAACACACTTCCTTAAAGGATCTTGACCGAAATCATGGACCATTTTCACCCAAGACCAACCTAAGTACCCCTAGAAAGGCCCTGATGAACTTTATCAGAGCATAGACAGTAGTGGTCCCCTTCATGTTATTTAAGGATCAAGAAATAAAATTTCGGAAAGGCGTTCACTAGGTTGAATTTGCATGAATTACCATTCGACTATCTAGTAATTGGCCCTATGTAATCTACATACACCTTGTCTCATGGGCATTTGGCAAGATTAGCCGCATGCTACCCAACCTTGGGCAAAGATGAGGGCCTGACCTATTGGAAAGACTCACAACTACCAACCCACACTCGTCGATCCTTAAACAGACTCGGCCAATAAAAGTCCTTTGAAATTTTATGGCTGCCTTTTAATATAGCCATCACTCTGTTCAGGAACTTAATTTTTTTCTTTCTTCTGGGAATGGTGAAAAATAAAAGATTCTTATGTATCCCAAATAGTCCTACTCTTTTCCCTCTACGAAGCTTAGCAAGAACATCTACGTAAAAGGAACTCTTCCCCCAGGTGCTGCTCAATGGAAGCGAAAACTTCAGGAATCGATCTGATAAGGCACACAAATGACACCATGCCAACAGGAGAATAAGATCTACACCATCAACCATTCTAAATTATGCATCCGCAAAAACATTTTCCTTCCGAAAAATGTGATAGGTATAGAACTTAAATTTGGACAGAAGCCATACCCAACGACCAACCCTTCCCCATTGCTTGGGATGGCACCACATCCATGGTAAGGCCCGATTATCAGTAAAAAACTCAAACTCACGCTGCTCCAAATAGTCAGAAAACGTATCTATCCCAAACACGTAGCCTTTGCACTCCTACTCGTATGTACTAAATTTCCTACCAGCAAAGAATACATGATGAACCCTTTTGGGAGTTATCTATGACAATATGGCTCCAAGCCTAACATAAGACGCATCAACATACAAAAGAAAGGAGAGAGAAAAATACGGCATGTGAAGCACAGATGGAGAGATTAACTATCTATTTTACTTCTCATGCCCCCAAGAAAATACCACCCCTTTATTTTCCCGAGAATTTAAGGCATGACTAATCTCGGGAAGATTAGGATTAAACGCGCACATACCAATAAAGCTTATCACCCCTTTTAGATTTCTAAGAGCAGGTAAATTGATAATCTGTCGAACCTTTTCCGGATCTATGATAAAACTTCCAGCGGAAATTTTACAACCCAAATACTTAATATATCTCTTAGCCCATAAAACTTGATTTGGATTAGCAGCTGACCCAAATAAAACTTTATTTGGGTTAGCGGCTAACCCAGCAGTACTTAAATGTCATAACATAGTTTTTAAATGCATAAGATGTTCTTCAAAGGAGTCACTATGCCTGCAAATACCATCCAAGTAGTTTAAGACAAATTTAAATTTTAAATAAGCTTACAACCCAAACGGGTAGTAAGCCGCGGAGATAAAAAAAAATCAAGGCTGCCAAGATATGATTTAACACGCGGCTCAGCGCTTATCCCCTAATCTTTAGCCCTAGGAGGACACAATT
Organism: Timema monikensis; assembly: GCA_902151445.1. NCBI lineage: Eukaryota > Metazoa > Arthropoda > Insecta > Phasmatodea > Timematidae > Timema > Timema monikensis. The sequence continues at coordinate 52,481 of CABFVZ010003658.1, read as the reverse complement.
GAATTCGTACACCTCCCAAGAAGTCACGAAAGCAGTGTAGTTTTATCTAATTATTTCTAATCCTTATATTTTTAAATGAAATAAATGTGTCCATGTATGATTTTAAAAATATGTTTATCATCATATATTTTGTTTACTAATTACATTATTTATCGTCTTCTCAAATCAATTAGAAATCAAGAGCTATGAACTATCTAGTCCACACTTGTAGATAAATGGGGCTCTGGTAACAATCCTTTCCTTTGGTGTAATTTTGCAAACAGGAAAATATTATTGATTGTTTGCAAAAACTACTTACAAAGTTAATACTGAAACCTTAACATCGAGTTATCAATTTTCATTCGATATGAATCACGGTGCATTATTATACATTACTGCCATGACTACTGTCTAACGGTTCCGCTAGTTTAATTTTGAATCGATAGGTATCAACCAACATCAAGAAAGGATTGTTTTAAAATCAAATACACAATTCATCATTTTTGTTTGTATTATTGCGTGTGTGAAAAAATAAAATATAACAGAGCATACTTATGTTTTGGGCTTACTACCCATTTTTAAAAATTGAGACTATGAAATAATATTATATATGAAAAAAAATTTAACTAGGATAGTTATAAATGCATAATTTAAAAGTTCGTGGTTTAATAAAATTTGTCTTAGAAGACGTATGCTCAAATTTGTGTGATTGGTCTAGTTGTCAAATACATTTGTTTAATAAGTTTTGTAAATACGGATAAAACCCTGAGAAAGTAAATTAATTACCCTTTCTAAACGTGCAAACCTTAGAAACTTTTCACACTCATCATCAACCATTTTCAATCCCTGAGGTTTTGGGAATTCTTAAGTTGACATCGGTGAAATTGGAATAACTGAAATTATTTATTTTATTTTAAAATAATTATCTTTGAATAAAACTTTATTTTAAAATATTGGAAAGTGATTAGTCTTAATTCTGTTTTCTAATAAAGACTCCAGGCCCACTTTGGTGGCTGCATGGTCTAAGGCATCACTCTCAAAATATAATGTATTGCCGATGACGGGAGGATTTGGATTCAGACCCCAATGTGGGTACACTTCCTTAAATTAAACCCTCCTCATCCCTAACACATTAACGTATAACCCAAATGGATAGTAAAACGCACAGCTAAGATAATAAAAACTTCAGGCTACTCCACTAAGATGTGACGCCTGGTCCTAGCTGTGTTACCTACCTAATATATGCATTATTCATGGGGTGGGATTTCTACAAATCTTTAAGGTGGAACCTGCCTTGGTGGCGTACTTATCTAACGCGCTAATTTCGTGTTGAGCAAGACTGCTGAGGACGGGGAGATCGAGGTTCGAATCTCGCTCGGGTGAACTGGGGGGGGGGGGTTGTTCCTAAATGTGTTCCACTCTCCCTCCACGCAAATGCGGGTTCACATCCTCTCTATTCAACCTTCCAAACTCCTAACCATTAGCATAATTAGTACCTAGGCGTATAGGGATGAAAGGGATGGCAAGTGAAAGTACGTTTTTTTGTAGATTTTATACAAAAATAGTGTGACAAATAAATAAAATATTATTTCAGTAGATGCATTTATTTTAATTTGCAAAATGTAGTGAATTCAGCAGTTCTTGAATATTTTTCATAGAAATAAAACTAAACGCTTATGTTTCTACTGGATAAATACTTTATTTTATTTTGAATTAAAAAATGTTTTGCAATAAGAAATGCAAAAAAACTGAGTTTTTCTTACGTACCCAACACTCCCTCCTTAGAACTACGAGTCTGTAGTAACGATAATAATCTGGAGGGAAAAGGATACATTGTTCGTTCACAGACCTACTAATAACTATCAAGACTGTAGTTATTATAAGAACATGGAGGGAGCGAGGTCTGATGTTCACGAAACTACTAGTTAGTTTTTAAAAACCTATGTCAAGGAGTATTGTCAAAATGATATTTCTCATAACTATTATTATTATTATTATTATTATTATTATTATTAGCACCGCGTCTTACTACCAGCTCGGGTTGTACGCACTTACGCTAATGTGTAATGGTAGAGGGATTGTGAGATGAAATGGAAGACCTACAGTTTAAAGTGGAATCCGAACCACGGTGGAGGCCTGGTATATCCACACATTCACAAGTTGTGAATAATACACGTCTTGTCAGAGGTGAAGGAAGGGTTTGGCAATCAGATAAATCTGTGCCGGAACCAAGGATTGACCCCCGAATCCCCAGTACAGACGTCTTACCCCTAGACCGCCATGTCACCTTCTCATAACTGTACACACAAACAAACATATGTAATTATTTATTGATCCAACTGTTTAAACATTACACCTACTGTTGCAACGTAACATATATTTCTTAGCCGGTTCAGAAATGTTGCTGTTTTCCAGGAATTGTTTATATTACCACGTTATGACGTCTAATGTTTCATAATCGTTTCAAATGTTTAGTATTTTGCGTGTGAGAATTGCCAGATGGCATGTGTGTGGAACGATTGATGTGAGCGGAGTTGTGCGGTTGGTGGGGGGTGGATAGGAGAAGAAGAGTTTAATTATGAGGGGAATAGGTGGTAGGGAGAGGAGTTCTGGGTCAGAGGGAGATAAATATAATATTGAGAGGGAAAAGGGCAGAAACATATTTGGGAGGGAAAGAAAGAACTTTAACATACATTTTTAAGATGAATAATTCAATCGTATGACATCGAAACTTACTGAATTTATAAGATATAAAGAAGATACGGGATAAAATAAATTAACTAATATGAAAGAAGTAAATTTTAAATAGCAGCCTCTTCACTCGCCAATTGGATTCAATTAATCACAATAAAGACGTTGGACAAAAAAAATGACCTGTTCTGAAGGGTCAGATATGGAAGGAATCCCGCTTTGGAAATTTGAGATAGTTGGCTGGTTAAAGAACATTATTTCTTGACTTTTTTACCAGCACATCATCTTTTGATATATCACCTATATACCTAGCATTCTTGGTTTGATAAGTCTGTATGTCAAAGCGTTGAGAGTTAAGGAAACCCTTAGAAGAGTATGAAATAAAAATACTCTTTTGTGATTAAAAGTCAACCTTAGAACTATATTATTATTATTATTATTATTATTATTATCTAAACAAGAGTATTGTTGTATTGAAAAAATGTTGGGGAATTAATAATACATTTTTGCAACATCTCCATATGATCATCGCGGCACAGAAGTGTACCATGCCCAACCCTCTAGCCCACACTCCCCGCATAGATGATCATATTGGCATATCAAAGAGTCATGAAACCCCTAGATGATCATCGCAACCCAGAAAAGTGCCATGGTCCCCCTTTTTTAGAACCATTATTCTAAAAGTAATGTTTAGTTGCTAAAATAAAACAAACAATTGATTATTATTATGAAAGATCATTCACTAGTGCTATTAAAATTGATTCACACACCTCAAATACATTTTTAGCCCCCTGTGGCATACCACAGGGTTTTAATTAATGTCATTTTCTCTTTAATGTGTTTATTGATTATATTGGTAAATATTTGAACTTATCTAGTTAGTTACTCTTTGCTGATGATGTAAAATTATTTAAAAATATCAAATCAATTGCAGATTGTATAGATTTACAAAATTATATAAATGGTATTCTACAATGGCCTTTTGAAAATGGTTGTTTAATAATAAAGCAAAGACCAAGTCTATCTATATCTTTTACTAGGAAAACTAATCCTTTCTTTTATACTTATAAATTGGGCAATGAAAACATAGTTCGCACCCTATATATTAATGATCTTGGTGTTCTCCTTGATAACAAACTTCATTTCCACTATCATGTTGACCATGTAATTTCCCAATCATTGAAAATCTTATTAAATTTATTACTTCATAATTTAAGAAAGTTAACTGTTTTTTTTATGTCTGTACTACGCCCTGGTTAGATCTAAGTTAGAATATGCTACTGTTGCTTGGAATTCCATCACCTTAACTGACTCTCTTAGGTTGGAAAACGTTCAAAGAAAATTTGTTGCTGCGTGCTATGATAAATTCTTTACTAACCGGAATTATTATGATTATGACAGAATTCGAAACCCCTTAGGGCTCCAAACTCTCTTCTCACGTGGACTTTATTGTGATGCCCTTTTTGTTTTTAATATTTTCAATAGCGAGATTTCTTGCAAATTTGGCCTTGACCATGTAGGCTTTCATATCCCTTCTCGGGCTTCTGGTAATCTATTTTTTTACTCTTAATAGCTTTTATAAGGTGAGCCCTATAGGTCGTTGTATCAATGATGCCAATTCTAGATTTGTTCGACTTCTATCATAAAAGAAAAGCTAAACTCAGAGAGTTATTTAAGGAACTCCCATATCAATAATTTATCATGTAGATGTTCTGCCTATAATATTTAAATTTACAATATTATGATTTATTTTGCACATTGTTACTGCTTTTAACCACTCTTTAGTTATTTGTTATTATTCCTATTTTTTATTCTTATCGTTATTATTATTATTATTTTATTATTATTATTATTATTATTATTATTAGCACCGCGTCTTACTACCCATTCGGGTTATACGCACTTACGCTAATGTGTAATGGTAGGGTGATTGTGAGATGAAATGAAGGACCTACAGTTTAACGTGGAATCCGAACCACGGTGGAGGCCTGGCATTCCCCACATTCACAAGATGTCTTGTCAGAGGTGAAGGAAGGGTTTGGTAATCAGATAAATCTTTGCCGGGACCGAGGATTGAACCCCGGCCACCAGCATAGAAGTCTGACACCTTACCCCTAGACCACCAGGTCACCCTTATCGTTATTAATTACTATTTTGTTTCGTAAATATTAATCTGTATATTTAATTATTTAGCTATTATTGTGTATCTTATTTTCTCGTGTAAATATATGTATTTGTATGGTACTTATGTACTTTTCAGTGCTGGCCTGTTATAGGCCTTACGACTACTGGCCAGCACTATAATATAAGTTATTGAATTGAAATTATTATTACTATTAAAAGCACTCACTTTGGTGGCCACATGGTCTAATGCACTACTCTCGCAATAGACTAAACTGCTGATGACGGGAAGATTGAGGTTCTAATCTCGGTCGGGTGTATTGAGGGTGGTTTTCCCTAAAGGTTGTTCCACTTTCTCCACGCAAATGCGGGTACACAACATTTAAATGTAACCTTTATAATTGCAAAACCATTAGCGTAGTTAAAAAATAAGCGTATAACGCAAAGGGGTAGTAAGACACGGCGCTAAAAAAATAACTCAATTTGTTATATTTTTTTATCATTAATCATAGTTCATAAACCCCGAAATATGTAACAATGAGCAATAAAAAGTACATTAATATAAATAAATTACGAATATATTATTTGAATGATAACTAGTTTTAAATATGAGAAAAATGTATCAATAATAATCAAAAAGTATACAAGAAGATATTCAGCAAGTCAAACGGTTCGTGTTTTAAAGGTCAAATTTACACATCAATGCAATTTACAGATAGAGAGAAGATCGATATTGATGGATCATAACCACTTCTGCAGATGGTCCGGCTACGTATGTCTGAGCTAGTCAATAACAGTAATAATTTAAAATGTTTAATGACAGATATGGCATATGGTTAAACATATAATTTGTTTTAAAAACGAAATAATGATTTAGAATTAATAAACGTGCAGGTTTCATAGACAAACAGCTTTTTGTCATTTTAAAGCACATCTTATCCTAAAATTCGGTATTAGCCAAACTTTTATTAATCGCGGGTTCATCTCTATAGTGCTGGGAAAATAGTGGATCTCAATCAAAATAAATAATTGGTACAGACCACCGCATAAATCAAGGGTTAGTAATAGGTCGTTCTCGCAGCAATTTTCAGTCGATCACATAAGATAACTACATCGTCCCAAAAAGGTGAGCCTACCTTGCATTATCCCACTATGGTACAGCCTATAAGATAGGGCTTAGTGTAATCAGTCAAGGTAAGACTGCTACCTTTAAGGGTAAATGGAATGTACATTTTATTTATTTTATGTATTTTCTATTAAGGCACGTAAGTATTGGGGGAAATATTGAATAAGGAGTAAATACAAGATGTATAGATAAAAAAAGTGTTAAAATTAGTAGATAAATGAAGGGTGATCGCGGAACCTTTGAGAAACGTAAAAGTTGATGGGAGATCAAAAAGGTTGCCGAACCTGGCATAAACTTACTTTCTCTGTCCTTTATCTAAAAATGAAGAAATTTACTTAAAGCTCATAATATTTGTGAAACAAAACAATAGATATTGTTTCAGAAACGCGATGGAAAAAAAAAGAGCATCATATTCCAACAAAGTGCATACATTAAATAATAACGTTTCTACTTTACAGAAAGGTAATGAGAAAAAAGTAACATTCCTGTTCATTAAAGAGCATAACATCCAACTCCCGATTTCTAAGACCTCAATTTAAAATAAATATTTGTCAATAGCTCGGAAACTATTGGTTTAGCAAATATATATTTCAAATAAGTTATTATTATTATTATTATTAATATCAGCACGTCTTACTACCCGTTCGGGTTATACGAACTTACGCTAATGTGCAATGGTAGGGTTAATGTGAGATGAAATGGAGGACCTACAGTTTAACGTGAAATCCGAACCACGGTGGAGGCCTGGCATTTCACACAGTCACAAGTTGTGATTAATACACGTCTTGTCAGAGGTGAAGGAAGGGTTTGGCAATCAGATAAATCTGTGCCTTGATCGAGGATTGAAACCTTGACCCCCAGCACAGAAGTCCGACATCTTACCCCTAGACCACCAGGTCACCTATTCCAAATAAAGTTTTTATTTTCAATAGTAATACAATTTTACAATGATAAGCTATTTCGTATCTCAAATAGTTACGGAGATATGATTAGAAGTGAATATTTCTGCAAATGTTAAATACCCTCAAAGTCATTACCATGTGAAACTAAGAACCGCCATGTTGTTTGTAATGTTAAACAGTGTCTAGATGCGCAGTTTAATTTAAATAATTAGAGCATATTTTGAGATCATTAATTTTTTTTATCCTTTTGGCTTTCAGTAAATTATCCTTAATTTTAGGGCTAGATATTGAATTACAAAAATTCCATTTCCTAGGGAGAACCTTATAAAAACCCTAGATACCATGTTTTAGGCTCGGCTCTAGGCTTGAATACAGATGCACAAATAGACAGACGACATCGCAAAATATTTTTTTATGGTTCATTTGGTCAAGAAACGCCAATATTAATAAAAATATAGAAATAAATTCTTTGACGATCACAATATTAACCTTACCAAATGAGTCGTGATAAACTAAAAAGTAATAAACTAATGGTAGTGGCAAGAAAAAGTAACATTTTTAGTTTAAAAAACTTAAAGTCAGAACCTTATAAAACGAAAATATTGTAAATATACTATTTTTTTATCGATATAGTAAGAAGATAATTGAGCTGGTATTCGAGATCTCAAACTTTTACCAGCAGCAGCAATGCGGCTAACGAATACATATTTCGTCATTGAAGGAAAGCGAAGGTGAATTTTAATGTTCATCTCTTCCAGCCTCGTGTAAAGCTTATATATAAAGGAATGGACTTTGATTCAAATTTTTCTACGTTATCTGTGTTTCATTTTCGATACCTACTTTTAATATATACAAGACTAGTATCGGTGGCCTTATGATCTAAGATAGGCGTCAGAAACTGTTCAAGCTCGCGGCAATTTTCAGACGATCATGTAAGAAAACTTACTTTCTTACTTACTTATTCTATGGCACTAGGATTCCTGTTAATTGCACGTTAGATGGGCTCTTAAAGTTGCCATTTGAAAGCACCAGCCCAAATAGAGTATTTTGTCTTTCCCCGAGTGTTACAACACATTCGGTCTATCCGAATATTTACTGTACTCAAGGAGATCAAATGTTTTGATTTTGTTAATCATAAAAATTGTATTATAACATTTATAGTAAAATGTAAGTTGTACAAAAATTCTAAACTTAAACTAATAAATTTCAAACGTGTGAAATTACCGACTAATTAATAGCCATAATATGGATTACCACGATGAAAAGTGGTTGGCATTCATTCATACTACCAGTTGTAAAAGTGGTTTGTCCTGGTTTTTACAACTATAGCTTACACATCATAATAAATCATTATGTTTTAAGAGGATGACAAAAATATATCTTGCTAGTTACGTTGTAATTTATCTAGAAGCTTAAATAGAAGTAAATGGAATTTGAACAATTTGGTAATCCATTTGGATCTTTAAAAGATAGCCAAAGATAGAGAGTATAAAAGGCTAATGCTACACAATAGACATTTTATCGCTTGTCTACCAAAATCTTGTATATTTGACTTGCATTGAAGTCTACTATCGGATGATCAATTATTTCATGACTAAACCAAATAAAATGTTAGGTTTAACTTCTGATTGGTCACTCACAAGATAAAACTTCCTTTTAGAGCTAATATAAAGTGTGGGTTTAGTAAAGCGCTGGCTACATAAATATTGGATTAAATTATTTTTTTAATTCGATGTATCTAACGTACACTTTCTGAACTAACTGAATATATCAGTACATGAAGCATAAACTATCTTAGTTCTAAATCAGAAACAACATCCAGTCATCCCACTGTTTTATTATTATTATTATTATTATTATTATTATTATTATTAGCACCGCGTCTTACTACCCGTTCGGGTTGTACGCACTTACGCTAATGTGTAATGGTAGGGTGATTGTGAGATGAAATGAAGGACCGACAGTTTAACGTGGAATCCGAACCATGGTGGAGGCCTGGCATTCCCCACATTCACAAGATGTCTTGTCAGAGGTGAAGGAAGGGTTTGGAAATCAGATAAGTCTGTGCTGGGACCGAGGATTGAACCCCGGCCGCCAGCACAGAAGTCTGACACCTTACCCCTAAACCACCAGGTCACCAACCACTGTTTATTCATCACTGTTAAAGGAGAAGTTTTGCCCATGCCGAGCGTAGGATTCTTAGCTCAGCAGAGGTAGACTCGCTACAAACTGAGGGGCTTGTGTTAAATTGAGCTATGGCCTTGTGAACTGTACTGATAAACATTATCTAGTTTGTCTTGCAAAGTGCTTTCACAGGGAACACTTTGATCTCCAAAAATAAGCTTTTATGTAAGACATTAGATATGCGGGGTTTTAGAATTAAGGTGACGATAAATAAGATAGAACTCTTCTGGGCGTTGTGAGAACCTGGAAAATTAGCTATTACGTGGTGGCTACAAAACCTCTTATATTAAAATTCCCCAACTTTTTCAGGTTTTCCGGACAGCATTAAAAAAATTCCCAACAGTCTTTTACAGTTTTTCTTAGTGATTGGTGGTTTTTTAAAGCTTTTTTACTTTTATCACGTATTCTCAAAAAAATCTTAAAATCTAATAACATGAACGTTTTTATAACTTACTCTGTACTAAATGTTTTAGATATTATTTGTGGGACGGAAAATTTGTTATAAAACAAATATTGTACAACTATCTCATGTTAAGAATGTCATATATAGGCAAGACATTTTGTTAGCATCGAGAAACAAAATCTCTCACATTTGTTTTTGTGTTTAATTGAGGAATTAATAGGTTTGTTTGGTCAAGTATTTAAATTCACTGATCTTTCCTTATTTTTTAATTAGATTCCAGTATTGCCCTGTTTTCCCTGTCTGTAGCCATACTTTATTTATTTACCATTATTTCCTCCTGTGCGAATATTTCAATAGCCCAATTCTAGAATATTTGTCATGAATAAAATGGAATTTTCTGAGAAACTTCTTGGATGAGAAGAAAAATGATCATCAAATTCTAAGATAGTTGTTAAAGTAAAGCCATAGTTGAGTTTTTGGGAAACTCTCTCTCTCTATCTCTCTCTCTCTCTATATATATATATATATATATGTAAAAATAAATGCAAATATGTATTATCATTTTTGTGAGGTAAAAGCTTCGATAACATTTTAAACTTAACAAATTTCAACTGATTTCCACCAAACTTGGTAAAGTAAAATCATAGTCCAGTTTTGGGGAAATTATTTCCAAATATTGAATATATTTCATAGGTAAACTAAATAATAAACAATTTTCAAAACTTTAATTTTGCAAGTAAATAAGAAACACAATAAAAGGTTGATGTTTGTTTAGTTTAGGGAAAAGAAAATGTTGGACAAAGATTAAATATTAAAGAGAGTTTAGCAGTGAATTTGGTTATCACTTAACTTACTTCACTCTGTTTTTTTTACACACCTCACTGTTGCAGCTAGAGTTTATAAAACCCTTGACTATTAACTTTTAATTTTAAAATAGTACTTATTAAATTCCAGGAACCATGCATGGCCCAACTCTTTTTTAGGAATGGTCTCTACCATACGATATCTCTTGCTCTCTAATTCTCATGGTTTCTTTAAATTCTTTTTTGCTTTATATATTTTACGCTCTCTCATCAATTATCTCACTCGCCTCTTTCACTACCACATTTTATCTTTCTTCCTCACGTTCTCTCTAGCTCTCCCTCACCCTCCCTTTCTCTCGAATACACTCTCTCATTTATTATCTACATCCATTTAGATTTATCTCTCACCCAATCTTTTACTCTCTAGCTTTCTCTCTTTAGATTCCTCTCTTTCAAGTTCTTTCTTTAAAGTTCTTCATTTCTCTTTCGAGTTCTCTCTTTCTATTTAATGTGCTCTTTATCTCTCATTTTCTTTATCTTGCACTCTTACTTCCACTTCCTACACTCTCTTCACTTTCTTTCTCCATCCATCTCGCTTTTCATTCCACTCTGACCCTTTTTTCTCTCTTATTATATCTCTCTTTTTCTCTCTCGCTCTCGAGTTCTCTCATTTTTTCGCGTTCCTTCTTTTCCTTTCGTGTTCTCTCAAACTCTCACTTTCACTCTTTAGGGGAACCGGTACTGGATTTTCGATATTCATTAGTTATTAGACTCATTACTTTCGCTGTAGCGTAGAGGTAACATTAATACGCCCAAATTAATCAAACGTTAAAAAAAAGTTAGTGTTAAATCTTTTATATTCGATTGTATAAAACATAAAGTACTACGTGATCATTATTGTTTCATTAATGTATTGTATGTTTCATGCTGTGATCTTGTACATCGACAAGACATGACTGTGCATCCATTTACTCGGAACATCAACACGTTTATGAGAGTACACATCAAGTTGTTAAACTTCTTTTTGTTTTTCAATCACTCATACCAACAATTTCACACGGTATGGTGTGCGAGATTTAATCGTTACAACTGTTAGGTTTAATTCAGGGGTATCAGATTAAATGTAAATAGTTCAATCATAAATGCTGACTGTTAAAGAGTATTACGATTTAACAGTAAAACTAACATAAACCATCATTATATAAACGCTTTGTAACTTAATTATGTGCAATCTCATTATGCACGCTGTCAGTAATGTGTATGCTTTGTCTTATTATATTAAGATTTGCTGTGTGAGCTAGTCCATTTAAGGCGAAGTAGGCCTTTTGGCACTCAAGCTATAGTTTAGTAGCATATGAAAAAATGATTGTTCTGGTCATAAAATAGTGCTTTAATTATATATTATTCTTTAAACAAATAAAATAATTTCCTCTGTGATTAGCTGTACCGATTTATAGATACTATAAAAGGCTGTAAATAATCTTTATAAACAATTTAGAGCCCCCACCTGGAAAAGTTTTAAAGTTCACATGGTTTGTTTCCCGAAAGTATGGAACTCGAATCCCAGCCGGGTGTGCTGATTCCCCCACTCCCCTAAATTGTTTACACCAATCTTTCTTTCTCAGCAATGGTGGGCATATTTCCTCTTGGTTTAGTGTAAATATACTGAAGGATCAAACGGGTAATAAGAAGTGATGTACATAAATAATAACAAGAAAAAAAATCTCGACTTTATTTTTTATTTTTTTGTGAAAGAGTAACATTAAATTAGAAATTTTGAGAGTTGAATTAAAAACATTTGTTTTGTAAATATAAATATGAGAATCATTTAAACCTATTTTTGATAAATTTTAAAGTATATATACTGCCCCGGAAAGTAAAACGCTGGAACACTCCCAGTTACAGTCCTAGATTTGTAGATAAATACCTGGGCTCCTGAGCCTGTTTAACACGCTGGAACACTCCAGTTACAGTCCTAGATTTGTAGATAAATACCTGGGCTCCTGAGCCAGTCAAACACGCCAGCACACATTTAGTTTTTTTTATATTATTTAGCACCGCGTCTTACTAACCGTTCGGGTTATAAAAATGACTCACATTTAGTTATTTGTTTCTCTGTTAAGGACCGGCTGCACGGTCCGCACCGCACCACATTTTTCCGGTGGAGTGCTATCCATGTTTTTAAATGCAAGTGGCTACACGAGTCCGCATCGCACCTGCGCGGATGAATCGTCGAGAGAGCATTGCTCAGCACTTTTGCGGTGCGGTGCGGACCGTGCAGCCACCTACCACAGGAAAAAAATGTTCGAGAGCTTTAGAACTTTGTTTTCATGCTAACCACTAAGCACTGTATAGATGGGCGAAACAGTCATTTTAAGACATCGATGATCACAGTGACCTTGATTTTAAAAGAGCAGTGATGTATGTATACCAGTGACTATTCACAGTGATTGGCAGTCACTGCTGTCACAGCACTTGTAAAACTAGCATTTCTTTCACAGCCGTTTCACGTGTGACGCTGTAGTCATTGTTTCCAACATTACGTACAAAATAAACAATATTATATACAACAACTTATTGAACAACAAACATTCTTCTTCTTAATTATTATCTAACTTAAAACTTTATTCTTCGTAATTAATAACTAACTTAATTTTATAAAAATAGATTAAATACCTAGGCAGGTAAAAATAAAAATACAAATTTATTTTGTAGAAAAACTCAGTTTTTAAAGAATATAAAAGGGGTCAGAAAATGCGGTGCGGTGTGGTGCGGCTCGTGTAGCCACTTGCTAGAAAATTCGGTGCGGTGCGGTGAGCGTCGGTTGCGTGTAGCCATACCTTTAGTTGAGAGTATTGCTCCCCACGATTTGGGAGAGCCAGAAGGAAATGAAGTGGGCGATGAATCGAATAATTGCGGGCTACGGTGGTCATCTAATGTACTCTTCGTATACTGTGCATTTAAAACCACTATCGTATTGTACGCCAAAGTGGTTTAGTTATTATTATTAGCACCACGTCTTACTACCCGTTCGGGTTATACGCACTTATGCTAATGTGTAATGGTAGGGTGATTGTGAGATGAAATGAAGGACCTACAGTTTAACGTGGGATCCAAACCAAGGTGGAGGCCTGTCATTCCACACATTCACAAGTTGTGATTAATACATGTCTTGTCAGAGGTGAAGAAAGGATTTGGCAATCAGATAAATCTGTGCCAGGACCAGGGATTGAACCACGGACCCCCAGTACACAAGTCTGACACCTTACCCCTAGACCACAAGGCCACCCCAAAAATGGTTAAACATTTTGACACCAAATATAGCTAGGTTGCTAAAATATTGTATTTGTAGACATGTGGGCTAAGGCGTTTTTGGACCACTTGCGCCTAAGTGAATCAAATCGAAGTGTGGCAACCAGGAAAATATTGAATTTACATATTTATATGAATTGGTTCACACCTACAGGGTGGCCATAAAGTCTGGTTAAATAAGCAAAGTCAAAACATGCACAACAAATAAAGCTGGCCAAAAATAAAAACATATCCCGCTTCAGTGGCCACGCTACTCTCGCAATAAACTGGACTGCCGGGTGAATACGGGGAGATCAGGGTTCGATCCCAGTCGGGTGCATTGAGGGTGGTTTTCCCTTCATGATTTTCCATTCTCCCTCCATGCAAATTTGGGAGCATTTCCTCTAAATTAAACATTCCTAGTCCATAACTCATTATCGTAATTAGTGCATTGGCGTATAACCTGAACGAGTAGTAAGACGTGGTGCTAAAAATATTAACATGTTATGTAATATAATTTAATGTCCTAACACTGTTTATGTATGTTTTATGTTTTTATGTATTAAAACACATGTAAGCACGTATATTTGAGTATATTTGTATTTGCCAATGTGTCCAGACCTTATGGCCACTTTGTAAATGGATTTAATCAAATTGACACAAAGAGAAGAAAATTCTTGGATTCGATAGCATCGCTAGGCGAAGTTTTGTATCGTCGATGATTTTGTACAATTTCGTGAAAAATTTTGGCAAACTAATGTTGTGTTGTCAGTGAGCAAGAATGTGAAATGTTTTATTTTCGTGGTCAAATGTTAGAAAGTTTGCGTGGTTTGTTTATAAAGTTAAGCAGCAATATATGAGAAAAAATAATTAATTTAGTTCAGTGTTATAGATTTGTTAATGATAAATAGAAAAAAAATAAAGCAATTTTTATTTCTTTTGCACAGCATCTAGCTACTCACCAGGACTACTAGCATATTTGATAAACGAATTGGGTAGGGATCAGGAAGATACAATTTTAAAAGAAATGTATATCAATTTTTACGTGTGTGTGTGTGTGGGGGGGGG
>CABFVZ010003658.1:20247-31406 GCA_902151445.1 Timema monikensis | reverse complement strand
CAACCCCACTTTCCCTTCAACAACTTTTTTTTCCAACGACTATATAATATACTATCGACATTTTTATGAGGAATAAATTAAAATTTCAAAATAAAATATAGCCTATGTTACTTCTGATAATGTAGCTTTATATAGGTGAAAGAATTTTTAAAATCAGTCCAGTAGTTTTTGAGTTTATCCATTAAAAACAAAAAATCAAATCTTTCCTCTTTATAATATTTGTATAGATGAGGGGGTCAAGTTTCGAATCCATAGTGGTGGTTTTTACTTTCTACTCCCCATACTCTCTCCAGGTTTAGCTTAGTGAACGTTCTATAAGTTCATCTCATCCTTACTCCTAAGACTTAGACGTTGGAAACGTTTGTGATGAAATTACAGACGGCGATGTGTGGCTAATTAAACAACTTTAATGGGTAATATTGTTTGAAGTTTGTTCATAGAGTATCACTATTTATTGATCACTTGAGTTGATGGTGGTGCAAGCAAGCTCACTGTAAAAAGTCTTGCCAAGCAAGAATATTGCAAGGTTTAAAGCGCCCTCAGGACTTAACGCCAAGGTCACATTCTTATTCTACAACCTCCTCCTATAGTCAGCCCATAATTCCTTGACACTTATATGACAGCTATAAAAGTTACTTTATATATTTTTAATGACGTCAAACGTTAAAAGGGCCGCATTATAGAGCGTTGGATCTCAATGTAGACGTTCAGCTGCCTTGTGATATTTAAATTGTGGTTTGTAATTTAAGAATTTGAATAATAGGTTTGCACACCTCAGCGGCCGCATGGCTTAGGGTGCTAATCTTGCAGTAGACTAGACTGCCGATGACAGGAAGATCGTGGTTCAATCTCGGTTGGGTGTACTGAGGGTGTTTTTTTCCAATAGGTTTTCCCCTCTCTTTCCACGCAAATGCGGGTACATTTCTTTTAAATTTAAACTTCATGATCCCTAGTAAATTATAGTAATTAGTACATAAGCGTATAACCTGAACGGGTATCAAAACATGGTTTTAAAAATAAGTTTTACTCTCAAATGGAGTTGAAAGATACGAAGTTATACCAGAGATACCCTCAAAATTTGGGCTAAATACATGTTTAAAAACATGTGAAAATGTCAAATTAGCTCATTTTCAACAACGTTTCAAGTACACTCCGTTTACCCTGAAAGATAAAAAGCTTATGCTTATATGATTACATTATGGTGCAGCTTATATTGTAGAGCCATAGTGTAATTGGTCAAGGGTGAACGGTGTGCTCTTTGCCGCATCTATCTTATTAAGGTGAAGGGTATGAACAAAAACTAGTTCTAACCTTCCTTAAATGAACGAAAAATTTGTTATCATGACCACAACAGATAGTCTATGTATTTCTAGAATTATTTTAGTGGATTTGAGGAGTCAGTGCTACTTTCTCATAACATCGTGGTGTGAAGATTTTTACCTTCAGAAAGAAGGAGCCCACAATAAATTAGTTCTGAAGTTGTCAGCTTAGACAAATGGTGTCAATTTAGACATGTCTAGGTTAAATCTACTGGATGTTTTTCAATATGCTTTATCTTACATTTTTGTTTCAGGCTCTTAAATGTGTCATTATAGTAAAATCGTAGTCTAACTTCAAACCCAAGGCCACACACACTCCACTCATAACAGAATCTAAAGGCCGCTTCAAGACGATTGAACGCTGTGAAATGCCTCACACATTCGTGTTATCATGTTTAAAAAGTCCGGCTGAGAAGAATGGGTGTTTGTTTACAACCCAGGAGAGCCGGGTTTCCTTATTACGTAGTCCTTAAGATATCTACTCTACATTAAAAGATTTCTTTTTCCAAAGGGACACAATCCGTAATGTCCCTAGTCTTTAGTTCGTGAGATATTGCCTTCACAGTAATATATTTATTTGTCCAAAAGTCACCATCCGTAAGGTCCCCTAGTCCTCAGTTCGTAAGAGATCGACTCAAAAGTAATAGATTGCTTTGTCCAAAGAATCATAAGGTCCGTACTCGGTAAGAAATCAACTCTCAAGTAACATATCTCTCTGTCCATAGTGTAACAATCTATCTAGTATGTAGTCCTTAGCGCTTCGTAGAAGTTGTATCAACTTTAAAATGCTAAGTCCGATCGTTAAAGACGGCTATAGAGAGCAAATCACATGTGTTCAAATAAATAAACACTGATGTGCCAAATCAAATCAAAGCTTGGATTATGTTATAAAAAACTGTTGTAATTTTCTCAAAGTATTGTATTTCCATTTATCCTCTATCTTAACTGTCGATTCCCAGAAATCTTCTCGAGATTAAGGCTACCATTATTTTAGCTAAACCCATAAAATAAAATTTTTAATTATGAACATGTTTAGTGTGTCTATCTGCCTCGTGATTCCCTATCATCCACGGCACAGTGCGTTCTCAGGTTGTGGATAAAGGATAAGACCTTCAGATATGAAGGGTAGATGTTAATATTGAATAGAGTCTCAGACAGCCGAGAGATTCCTTCAACTTGGGGATTGGGCGTGAGTATTATAAGCTCTCAGAGTTAAAAAAATATATCAAGAAACACAATTCTCCTATGGATTCCTAAAGATATCAAAATTTTGAAGTTGTATAATTCGATGAGTTATATTGGACAAAGTGTTAAAATTTCCCATTACTTGACACGATATCACGTTATTAAGGATAGGAAGAGTATGTTTATAATTATAAATCATACAGACTTAAGTTTGTTAAGGACGTGGTGTGTTTTGTGTACGAACAAGGTTACCCGTTTCAGTGTCCGCATGGTCTCGCAGTAGAATCTTGGTCGGGTGTACTGGGGATTATTTCTCCAAAATGGGTTTTAACTCTCCTTCCGCGTAAGTATAGCCTTTATAATCCCTAAAATCATCAGTGTAACAGTACATAAGTGAACAACCCGAAATAGTAAATTAGTAAGACACGGTGCTAAAGAAAACCCGAGGACGTTACTACTTTGGTATGCTTCACACTCTTTCATTCGTATGCGATCCGAGTACACGAAAGAATTGATGAGTTGGTATGACCACAAATATTTTCATACATTTTAGGCAGCCATTAATCTAATGAAGATTTATGGCAGGCTTTTCTCGCTGAACTTTGAATAGATTATTTCCCCTTTGAGGTGAAGATGTAGGGAAACACAAGCATACTCATTATGGTTATAATTTTATTTAAATAATGATGACTAAGCCCACTAATTGTTTATTTGCTTAAGAACAATTTCAAAATTGGATTTTTACTATCTTTCTCGTAATCAGCTTTAGTGGCCGATTGATACAAGGTGTCACAAGTTTAAATCTCGATAAGGTATGCTTTTTTTTAAATGGTTTCCCACCCTCCCTTCATGCATATGTGTTTATAATTTCCCTAAATTCCACCTTTATAATCAATGCCCTTTTTGTGTAAATATAGGGATGGTAGGTTTTTTTAAGTTGAGTTTAGATTTACACTGAGAGCTTGACCAAATAAAACCAAAAATAGGATTCTTTCTACTTTACCTTAAAAACTGATTAGTAAGAAACTAAATTTTGATTAAAAAGTAATCTAGATTTTCACCAATTTCATATTTAATCCCCCCCCCCAGGTAGGCCCTATTCATTCACAACTACTGATCTTTAAAATGTATTATTTGCAAACTTGTTAGAATAATTGATGGTTAGGTCTACTTCTAAATGATTGCAAATGGATTAATAAAAGCCATTTTAAAGGTTAAAGAATTATTATAGTCTTTGTAACTAATTAGTTTTATAGATCTAACTATCCAACACGTACGGTATTAACTATAGGATCTTGGTAACAAATTATGAAATAAAATTTAAATAAACTATTATAAAACAATTAATATTTATGTTGTTTTATTGGTGCAATACTATATAATGTGCTGGATTGGATATTATATATAAATAAAATATATAATAGGCTCATTTAAAAACAAACAAGTCCCTTTTTAATAAATGATATGGAACTCCACACGGACTTTCTCTCTCTATTGTTTAAAACTGAAGATATTTACTCAAAATTCATAATATAATGTGAAACGAAATAATATACACTAGCAACCCCAAGCATAAATTGCACTATACTTATATAAAACATTTTTTGAGTCACAGTTTTAAATTTTATAATTTTATTTTTAAAGAATAATTTCCTCATTTGTATGTTTGGACTGATAAAAAAGATCGATATCGGGTCCACAAGGGTCAACACTTTGTATTGAAATTTCTACTTCCGATTAAAATGTTCGACATTTTGTTAGGTGTTGCACATCTTCAGGTCATCGCATTGCTATTAAATTCCTCATTTATAAATTTTGACCAATACAAAATGTAAATATTGACTATTGAGTCTAAAATGAATATAGATCATTGTTGTACAAACATTTCCCCTAAGAGGTTTAAGGAAAAACAACATAAACTTTTAGAGACTTACTTATATTTAATTACTCTATGGCATTGAAGAATTATTGCGTTAGAATTTAGTATCTCTTTACAACTAAAGCTCACAAAATTGTATTAATATATTTGCCAATATCTCCGAAACTGTTAGTTTTATAAAAATATATTTCAAAAAAATGTTTTTTTTTAAATTTGTATTAGTACTACAATTTTGCAATGATAAGTTATTTAGTATCTAAAATAGTTGCGTAGATACTGAGATATCCACTTCTGTAAAGTACCCCAAAAATCATTTTCATAGGAAAATGAAAATAGCAATTTTATTAGTTATATTAATCAACGCCTGGATACAAATTTGAATTAAAATCGTTAGAGGCAATTTTGAAAAAATCGATTTTTTCTCTTTTCGCTTTTTATTAATCTACTCTTAATTTTAGGGTTAAACAGATACACAGACAGTTTGCCTTGCAAAAACCACTTTTTAGGGTTCGGGGGGTCATGAGACTTTGTCATCAATCAACATTTAGGGTTAGGTTGGGTTTTTTTACGGTCGCAATACTTTATCTTTAGTGTTCGAAAAGTTAATATATATGCGTATAGCTTGAAATTTATTTGTTTTATAAAAAAAATTCAAATAAAAGATTTGTATTATAAATAGCCCTACATGGTAAGTAATTTCATATCTTAAATAGTTACGGAGATATGATAAAAAGTGATAATTTATGCATCAGACCAGAACCCTTAAAGTCGTTTTGCCGAAATATTGAGAATATCCATTTTGCTTGGAATATTTATAAATGCTTAGAAATGAAATTTAATCAAAATCGTTAGAGCCGATTTTGAGAAAATCTAAACTATCTCTCTTCGCATTTTAGTAAGCTACCCTTAATTTTAGGGTTAAATATCCAATTCCAAAAATCCCTTGGGGCAACCCTATGAAAACTCTAGATACCAAGTTTCAGCCCAATCGGTAAAATAGTTTAGGCTCTAGTCGGAGGTATAGACAGACAGACATACAGACGGACATACAAAAACAACTTTTTTCGGATTCGGGGGATCATGAAGCGTCGAGATTCATCAAAATCTCGATTTCGATTTTTTTGACGATAACAATACTTTCTCTACCTGTAAGATATCGAGAAAGTAAAAAAACAGCTTCTCACAGAACATATAGAAAATATTAGCGCTTAGGTTAAAGAGAATGAATAATTTATTCCTTTAAATACTGCACAACTTAGGCCTAAAGAAACATAATAGTTGAAGCTTATTGTAAATAATTCTAACTTCTTATTTGCCATATTTAAATAAGTTATCTGTCTTAGTGTAAAAGCTAAAATAAAATACAGAATTGAGTCCAAACACAGTATCCTGAACATTTTGTCAGGCCAGGGTAAACACAGCTACATTAATACAAGCAATTAGCATGGGGTCTACTTATTGTAGGTCTATCAACCAGCCCCGTGGTGTAGTGATAAGTGCACATTGGTACGAGCGTAGGGGTTCCAGGTTCAATTTCCGGCTGGTACCTTGGATATTTTCCCCGAAAGGAGACACCCCAATGTCACCAAAGTTTGGTTAGTTAGGCTTTTTTATTTTTTATTTATTTATTTAGCACCGCGTCTTACTACCCGTTTGGGTTATACGCTTTAAGCACTAATTACGCTAATGAATTAGGAATCGGGAAGGTTGAATTAGAGGAAGTGAACCCGCATTTGCGTGGAGGGAGAGTGGAAAACCATTTAGGAAAAACCACCCTAGATTCGAACCTCGATCTCCCCGTCCTCAGCAGTCGATCTCAACACGACAAGCGCGTTAGCCAACTACGCCACCGAGGCGGGTGTTAATTAGGCTTAAGTTAGGTTTAAGAGTTTCCACTGGTTCTACACCCTCACCGTCACCATCATCTCATCTTATCGGGACATGGAAAGAGCCTCCATGGAAAGGATGTACAATTGGTACATTCGGGCGTCCCCTTGGCAGCGGTATATTAATACTGACCAATCTTTCCACTACTGGGCTACGATTGATATAGCCCGGACGCACAATATTAATATTATTGTTGATCTATCACTCGTAAGCTTAAAGTTAAAAGTATTTTCAAATACTGTTAAAACTTAGTTATCTATAAGCCTAAAATATTTGATTCGGATTCAATCCGAAAAATTTTGATTATTAAATATTTAATTTGATTCAATTTGAAACAAAAAATTTTTTTTTGCAATTTTTTGAAAGTTGTTCACATATATATGATATGTAAAAGCCAAACACAATGCATCACATACTACTAATAGGTTCAAATTTGTTCCTAAAAAGTGCATACAATCTACCCCAGCTTTAAATAATAAAAATAGCTTCTATAAATACAAAACATTTACCGATCAATGATCTACAATCCAATATTCTCAATGTCATCCTACCACAAACTGGGGTGGCGTGTCAGAACATCATGAGCTCTCACATGTTCACTCAGCCAGTCATTAATAGGGAGGGGACCAGTTGTTGCATGCGATGTATTCTCCATTTTTTTAGAGTTAAATATTCCATAATACATAGTATGCCACATTTAACAAAATTTGATATTAACAAATCGAAGGTCGTAAACACCTCACTTTATTTGTTAGCACCGCATCTTACTACACGTTTGGGTTATACGCCTATGTACTAATTACACTAATGGGTTAGGGAGTAGAAAGGTTTAATTTAGATTAAGTGCACTTGCATTTGCGTGTAGGGAGAGTGGAAAACAATATAGGAAAAAAACATCAGTGCCCCCAACTTGGATCGAACTCCGATCTTCCCCTATTCGGCAGTCTAGTCTAACACGAAAGTAGCTCCTTAGACCATGCAGCCACTGAAGCAGGTCTCCTTCAAATTATATTATAAATCATGTTCTTAGATTTAAAAATATTCACACACAAAATAAATAGTGTTTTTTTAACCATGATTACATGAACTGATATCCAGGTGGTCCCAGACGTTAAGCTTGCAATTTACTTGATTACTAGTGACAGGGAGGTCGAGGTTCGGATCTCACATGGGTGCACTAGGGATGGTTTTCCCATCTCCTCTCCCCTCAAATTCAGGTACATTTTATTTAAGTTAGCCTTTCAATCCCTACCCCTTACGTTAATACAATAATAAGATTGCTATTGAATGCAATATTTGAAAAGTACAGTATTGCTAAAATATCTCTCATAGAAATACAATAAAACACGTATTAGCAAAAAAAACTACCTTGGCAAATTCTGTGAAACTGTTGCTGCCAGTTGCACTGTTACCCGCTTCAGTGTCCGCATGGTCTAAGGCACTACTCTTGCAATAGACTAGACTTATGATGACGAGCAAATTGAGGTTCAAGTCTCGGTCGGGTGTACTGAGGGTGGTTTTTCCAATATGTTTTTCCACTCTCCCTCTATGCAAATACGGGTACACTTCCTCAAAGTATAACCTTCATAATCCCGTAAACCATTAGCGTAATTAGTACCTAAACGTATAACCCAAATGGGTAGTAAGATGCGGCGCTAAAAAAAAGTATTAAAATGTTTTATTATGGCCCTGTTTAAAAATGACTTCATTTGTTTGAGGAAAGGTGAGATTTGGTTCAAATTCTGTAAGGAAAGATATAACAATAAAAACGATAGTTCGTTCGTGTCGACTACCTCGAGGGAAGATGGTTTGAGCGGTGAGAAATAAGACGCATACACTGCAAAAAAAAAAAAAAAGTCAGGTAGGATCTATCCATTATAGATGATCGTTTTACACTCTTCTAATGAGGGTCCGTCACGCTATTCCGTGATTAATATTTTTTAAGAATCTAGCATTAGCCTACCACTGCTAGCAGTGGAAAATTAGAGAAAGTACACACATCAACAAAAGTTTTGCATAATTCCAGAAAATGGGATAACATGTACCTCATGCACTGCTGATTTATGACGTAGTTGACCCCTCGTTATGTTGTTCAAAATCAGACACGTCAAATTCGTGTGTTTGTTTACTGGTCAAGTCACGTGGTTTTGATTCAACCGCAGCAAGGCGATGGGTTTAGTTAGCAAGGCACAGTCAGTCTGTTCGCATCACATCTGCCTGGTAGCATGTCTCGTACACCGTTAACGAAGTTTGACCGGACCCGGATTGTGACCTTGCTTCATAGTGGGTTTACAAATGATGTTGCAGCAGTCTTACATCGGAGTCAAAGTGATGTCTAGAGAGTTTGGAGAAGATTCAGAGAGACACAAGAGTCTTAAGGACAGGCCTCGCACAGGTCATTCTCATGTCACAACAACAGCCCAAGATCGCTACGTGCAGATCTCCACGTGAATACATCTAATTCCACGGTTAAGGCTCTGAGAAATGACCTCACCCGAGCATCTGGAATTAACATTTCTGATCATTCGGTGCGTAGGCAACTGCAAAAAGTTCGAATCCATTCTAAGATACCTATTAGACATTCGCACTACGACTACAAAACCGCATCTGCAGAAGAAACTAGGCCACCACACTCAGAAATTGGACCATGCAGCACTGGAGAAATATCCTCTTTTGAAATTAGATTAGGGTTTCACTTTGGCTCGACACAAGATGTACGAGAGTGTGGACTCCAGCACCGGTACATACATGTATAGGAGGTCCACGCTTTCGGTGGGGGATCTGTGATGTTTTGGGCTAGCATAGTTTTAGACACTAATTCCCATAAAAGGCAGCATGACTGATGTCCGATACGTGCAAGACACCGTGGAACCCATTGTGCTTCCATACAGGAGGGCAGTAGGACCCCACTTCATTACGGCCCATGACAATTCCACGCCACACCGTGCACACGTGGTTCGGCAGTGCCTCGAACGCAATGGCATCATCCTCATGGAATGGCTTGCACATTCACCGGACATGTGTCCAATTGAGCATGTTTTGGACATGCTTAAATAGGCAATTCATCGTCATCTCCAGCCTCCTGATAATGTTCAGCAGTTTATTGGTGCTGCGTTGGAAGAATGGGACAATCTTGCACTATAGGATTTGGATAACCTCATCCAAAGCATACTGGCCAGAGTAGAGGAGCTCTTCCATAAACACACAAACACACACACACATACACACACAAACACAGACTACTGAACAGACATGTAAAGGTGTCCAGTGATGGGACGAGAAAATTATGTGTAGTGATCTTTGGTTGACTTCCTAAAATTTACTTTGTTTCCTTAAAATCTCTGCTCATTTCATTAGTTCCCATTCTCAAAATGTTAAGTTTTTATTGTTTGATTATTTTAATGTATTATTTGTTGACAAATAAATGTATAAACCTTAGATCTGGTATTAAGCAAAACTTTTTTTGATGTGTATATGTATAGAGACAATCGATTCATACAATGGTAATGTACTCTGTAGTAATTCTTGTCACTCTAAATATAGAACGCATAGTGTCAACCATCTCCACAGACCAGGAGGGATAAAACAAAATAAACGTGTACACAAACCATACAAAATACCACACCTGATGGGTACTTCGAACCAAGCAACATTTCACAACCATTTTTATAATACTGCGTATTACTGTTCCCCGTCCAAGTTATACGCATTACTAACTATGCTAATGTTAGGCATAAGGAAGGTAGAATTTATAGAAAATGTACCCAAATTTGCATAGAGGGAAATTGAAAAAAATAGGAAAAACTCAGTACACCCGACCGAGACTCGATCGTTCTGTCATCAGCAGCCTAGTCTATTGCAATAGTGACTACTTAGACCATGCAGCCACCAACATAACAACTAATGAGATTCGCATGGAAAGGTTGGATTGTCACCAGTCTGGAATGTGGTTACATTCTACAGGTGAGTGGCCAGCCGAGAACCTTACATACATTCTCTCTACTACTTAAAGTCCCTTTGTTTCCAGGGTATGGAGCAATTTTAAATCCATTTTACTAACTCACATTGCGTATAACCCAAACGGTTAGTAAGACGTGGTGCTAATACTAATAATACTGACTAATTATTAATTCTAATCTATTTTAATTATAATTTCCTGGTCCATTTTTTATATTTCTTGATTGACAAATAACTATTTCTCTCTTTGTTGTGTTTTTGTTTGAGTGAATCCTTGTTTGATTTTAGATTTACAAAGAACTGTAATACGGTTTTTAAAAATTAAAAAAACTTCACCAACTTCAATCGTTTTGAAGACAATTACTGAAACCTGTCAGAATTAAACCTCCTCTTTCCGAGTCAAAATTCTAGGTAGTTAAGCCATAAATAAAAAATACGAAAGCTAGTTAAGAAAAAACTTTAATTGAACATTTTATTGGTTATTTCTTTGTAAAAATAATGTAGGTCTTCAGTGTGTTTTTATTAATTTATGAATCATAGCAAATGGAAAACCGTTCCATTTTATGACCAAAAATAAATATCAATCTGTGCAAAGTAAAATTATTACGCTGAGTTTAAATAAAGCTTTGGAATGTTCTAGAAAAATAATGATTGTTAATTTTCCTGATTTTTAAAAAAACTAAATAAAGTTCCCATGGTTTAGTATTATTCTTTTTTTTTAATCACTGATGCCCGAGTAGCTTATCTCCTATGGGTTGTTTAGCCTTTGACTTCTGTTTAAAGTAATATTGATGTGATTCTAATCAATATCTAGGTGTAGCTCATGTTCTATCTACCTCCCAGGTGTAGACGTTTAAGAGACTGGTAGGAAAAATGATTTAGAAAATACAAACTAATTTTTGTGATTAAATTATAACATTTTACTAGATTAT
>CABFVZ010003658.1:0-20024 GCA_902151445.1 Timema monikensis | reverse complement strand
ATCAAAATAAAAAAAAAATCAACACAGAGCGAGAAAGAAACATAATCTTTCCATTTAACGGGTCATCTACAATAGATGCAGCTATCTGCTTGTATCTCGCTTTGAAAGTGTACGCACATCTATAAAGTCAGTTGTTTTTTAAAATTTAATTGGGTCTCCCAAGAAGATGATGTCCCTAAGAACCGAAAAAGTTGAAACAACTTCAAGTCACGCCGAACAGACAATGCAGATCGTGCTGATACCCTATAATTGGCTTAGAGTTAGTCACGTAAATTTTTTTTTTAATCTGATTTTGTTTTTAGGTTAACGTGTGTATCCACAGTAACTGTCATAACTATATTGATTATCCTACCTGAATCATACTCTTTAAATACTTGCTTGTTATTATAGTATTCAACTGTTTTCCAAACGAAACATCCATTATGTTACCATTTATACTTTAATCCAAGCTCCTTTAGCCCTTCCTCAATGTATCATCTTTAGATATTGTGACGCTTTTGATCATTAGATTAAAGTACTTAAAGAACAGGATGTGATGAACTATGGTAACTATGGTAAAATTGGTAACTTTAACTTTTGGATTATTTATAAAACTAATAATGCCCACTAGCCTGCTTCGGTGGTTGCATGGTCTAAGGCGTCACTCTTGTGTTGAACGACTGCCAATAACAGGGAGATTGGGATTCAAATATTGGTCGGGTGTACTGAGGGTGGTTTTTCCAAAATTGTTTTTCACTATCCCTTCAGGTAAATGCTGGTACACTTCCTATAAATATGTCCTTCCTCATCCCTAAAAACCTCTAATTTAATTAGCATATAAGCGTGTAATCCGAAAGGGTAGTAAGATAAGTGCTAAAGAAAAAAAAAATATATCCTAATGTTAAAGGTTAATATCGGAAATTTGAAATATTTATTGGATCGGTGTTACTATCAGAATGTCTAGAAATTTATTCTAGTTTAGTGCGGAACTAAAATAAATAGGTACTGTTTAGTCAAATTCATAATTAGCATGTGAAAATTTAAGCATAAATAATAAAGTTGAAATAATAGCTACTAGATTATTAACTATTTTTAAGTGATCACATCAAAGTACGATTTAATTGGCTAATGGCGTATAATCTGAACATGTAAGACGTAGTAATTAGAGAGAAAATAGCTCCACTATTTGGTTGATAAGGCTGATAGTTTCTTTATCTTATATATTGTAATAAACTCACATAATAATCTAACATAGTAATATTATTATTATTATTATTATTAGCACCGCGTCTTACTACCCGTTCGGGTTATACGCTCTTACGCTAATGTGTAATGGTAGGGTGATTATGAGATGAAATGAAGGACCTACAGTTTAACGTGGAATCCGAACCACGGTGGAGGCCTGGCATTCCCCACATAACATAGTAATAAGTAATCACTATTTACAAGCCAAACCGGATTTGAATATGAGTAGTGAATATATGGTCTAGGGGTAAGGTGTCAAACTTCTGTGCTGGCGGCCGGGGTTCAATCCCCGGTCCCGGCACAGATTTATCTGATTTCCAAACCCTTCCTTCACCTCTGACAAGATATCTTGTGAATGTGGGGAATGCCAGGCCTCCACCGTGGTTCGGATTCCACGTTAAACTGTAGGTCCTTCATTTCATCTCACAATCACCCTACCATTACACATTAGCGTAAGTGCGTATAACCCGAACGGGTAGTAAGACGCGGTGCTAATAATAATAATAATAATAATAATAATAATAATAATAATAATAATAATAATAGTAGTAGTGAATATATTTATTGTTTTTACTGTCCATGGGCACAGACAAATAATATACCCAGACACTCAACCTCCAGGTTAAAATGGTAGCTCTTCTTTTGACAGCTGAGTATTTCACCACTAGGATCGCTGCGGTTAGTCCTATTATCACAAAGCAGTGACACTAGCGAAGCCCAGTGATGAAAGACTCAAGCTGGCAAAAGGAGCGTGGCGAAACCCCTGTAAGGTTGAGAGTCTGTTTCTTACTTGTCTGTGTCCACGGGTTGAACACATTACCTCCTCATGTACTAACATATGCTATTTTGCAATATGTGACCTACAACAATTGTCGCTCCATCTAAAGCATCACTCTTGCAATATACTGTTTTGCAAGTAGAGGGAAGGATCCCGGTTAGATGTACATAGGGTGATTTCTCCTATATTGTGTCTCATTCTCCATCAACGGAAATGGGATAAATTTACTCTAAATTGTACCCTCCTCGTCCTGATTTTTAGCACCACGTCTTTATTATACCCGTTCAGGCTACACGATTAGCTTCTAATTATGCTAATGTGCTAGGGATGATAAAGGTTGGATTTAGAGTAATTCACTCGCATTAGCGTGGAGGGAGAGTATATTTTTTTTAGGAAAATTGTCCTTAGTCATTAATGTAATAAAAATTGTCTTTAGTCATTAGTGTAAGTGAATAAGGATAACTAGGAGGGTAATAGTAATATGTGATACACTTAAAAGAAAATTATCTATATTTTAGATTAGATTGGCCACGCTCACTACTTACTTTTTTATTTAAATTATAACGTGAACTTTCCTTAAGGTTGGATTATATCAGCACACGAGCATTTCACTGAGTGAGAGCAAAAGGGCCTATTAATGTTGCCGGGAAAGGCATTTTCACATATCCTGCAGGATTGTTTTAAATGCCAAAATCAACATAGGACCTATGGCTTTGCTTCCCTTCCGAAGAAAGTTGTGCTACGAATGTTTATCGCTCAAGAAAAATCCGTCAACCCCAGCAGGATTTGAACCACCAACATCGGCTCCTGAGCTGAGCACTTTACTTCAAAACCATCGAGGTCTAACGTATTATAAATATTTAAATAATATGATAAACCTACTTAAATTCATTACATTTCCCAAAGCTAAAGTGAGAAGCCTCAAGTATTATTTTGTTTTGAGTCTAAATATTTTGTATCACATTCAAATTAGAGAAAGTAATTTTATATATTCAAAACGAAATCAAATTGCTCTTAAAATGAATGTGAATAAAAATGTATAATGTCATCTTTGAATAAAATTAGTTAATGAATGTACTAATCACATGTTTAATAAAATCGTACAACAATCTTATAAACTTTTAATAAAAAATAATTAGTTAAAATTAAGATTCAGAACAGTTGTGTGACAAAACCAATCATATAGTTTCAAAAATTCTAAAATATAAAAAGGTAGGTATAATAGAATTTAAAAAAATAAATTTTAATGTATATACATGTGATTGTCAACTAAAGACTTGTAGAAACAAAAACAAATTTGGCAATATTATTTTTTGAATGTTTGGTTTTAGTATGTAGAAAAAAAAACGGAATAATTATTACTAAATTTTACATAATTATGTTTGACGAGCTCTCTTACGATATGAAATTAAAATCTTTTGTGGGTAATATTTTAACCTCCTTACAACACATTAAATGTTTTACCATTGGTCGTCATCATTGTAATGATATTGTTTTGGACCCCTCTCACGTATTCGAAAAATCATTGATGAAGTGTACTTTTCTATAAAGAACTGTATGTAAAGTTTCCTTCTAATACTTCATCCATGGAGAATACGCGTTTTCAGAAATAATTTCAATATATAGCGCTTTAAACTTTTTTGTCTATGAAAGATCAACTCCGTTGCATTAGAAAAATCATGTGACATGCTGGCTCCCCCTACCCAATAGGAACCTAGTCTTCACAACATTAGGTTGCCAGGAGTTCTCCAATTAGTTAGTTTCAACACTGGGGACAAGGGGTCCAAGAAGCAAGGGGTAGGTAATATATAAGCCGCTTTTGCGTATGAATCCGCACAGTGCCAGCGACACAGAGTAATAGAGTAATATATTAATAGACAGTGCCATTAATATATGAATAAGTAGGAGTAACATAAATCTACACAGCACACAGTACTCAGAACGCGGAAAAACAAAAAACAGAAAAACAATCCGTAAATCTACAAGAACTGTAACATTTTATATAATATCTTCAGTACCAAAGGTGTAATCATTTAAATAAATCGTGTGCAACATTGAAAGTCTTGCTCATTTCATAAGTATAAGTATCACATATAATAAGGTAACATAAACGTGTAAGGCATGTACGTGTCGTCGTCGTCATCATCATAAAACTCAGATATCATTATAAATAGTGCTCAATCACAGGGCAATATCAAATAAATCCGGTATCAATATAATTAATGCCCAAACGCAGCACAAATAGCACAATAAGAAACCCGATACACCATATCATCATCATAAAATCACTCATTCTCTCTCTGACTCTCTCTACCTCTCTCTCTCTATGAAAATGCAGCTAGATTCTAAATTCAACCTTCCTCATCCCTAACCTCTTAGCGTAATCGATAACAATTTATGTTGTATTTCTTTTTAAACTTAATATATTAAGAAATATACTTTATAAAAAAATATAAACACAAATGTCATATATATTCCATAGCTACAATAAAATATAACCCACAAACGCGTCTGTATGGGTACCAAATATAATTGAAATATCCCAATCAGTGTAAAAGTGAGTAAATGAGAAACAAAGAGAAGAATAGAATGTTGGTAGCTGGATCAACATATTAGTCTCCATCCGATAGATTAGAAAACAGTATAAGAAGCACATCAGGTAAACAAGAACGTTAATTGGTTTGTTAGAGAAAGAATGACCAATTAATGACTGATGCATTCATAGACGCTTTATTCCTACCTCTAGCCTCAAACCACAGGTCTAAGTTACTGTGTATACCTGTGACAAACCTAAACCAAATTATCTGAATAGTACACGCAGTTTCAGATCAGTACAAATGCGGCTATAAATCAGTACACGTGGCATCAGCTCAGTACATAATATGCGGCTTAAGCCCAGCACAAATGCAACTTCAGCTCAGTATAAATACGGCTTTAAATCACCACATGTGGCTTCAGCTCAGTACACGTGGCTAGAGCTCAGCACACGCGGTTAAAGCTCAGTAAACGTGGCTTGAGCTCCATGTATGCGTCTTGAGCTCAGCACATGTGGCTTCAGCTCAGTACACTTGTCTAGATCTACGTACGCGTGGCTTGAGGTCAGCACATACGGCTAGATCTCACTACATGTGGCTTGAGCTCAGTATATGTTTTTTGAGCTCGCTACATGTGGCTTGAACTCAGTAAATGCAGCTTAAGCTCAATACAAGTGGCTTGAGCTCAGTAAATGTGGTTTGAGCTCACTACATTAGGCTTGAGCGCCGTGTGTGCGTCTAGAGCTTAGTACATGTGGTTAGAGCTCAAGACATGTGGCTTAAGCTCAGTAAATGCGGCTTGAGCTCACTACATGTGGCTTGAGCTCCGTGTGTGCGTCTAGAGCTTAGTGCATGTGGCTAGAGCTCAGTATATGTGGCTTGAGCTCACTACATGTGGCTTGAGCTCAGTGTGTGCGTCTAGAGCTTAGTGCATGTGGCTAGAGCTCAGTATATGCGGCTTGAGCTCACTACATGTGGCTTGAGCTCCGTGTGTGCGTCTTGAGCTTAGTGCATGTGGCTTGAGCTCCGTGTATTCGTTTAGAGCTTAGTATATGTGGTTAGAGCTCAGGACATATGGCTACAGCTCAGTATATTTGTCTTGAACTCACTACATGTTGCTTGAGATTAGTTAGTACATGCGGCTTGAGCTCAGTGCATGCAGCTAGAACTCCACATATACGCCTAGAGCTCAGCACATGTGACTAGAGATCAGCACATGCATATTTTGTTCAGTAAATCTGGCTTTATCTCAGTACATGTGGATTTAGCTCAGTACATGTGGCTTGACCTCAGTCTATTCTTTTAGAGTTCAGTACATGTAGTTATAGCTCAGTACATGTAGATTTAGATCACGACATGTGGATTTAGCTCAGTAAATGTGACTCTAGCTCAGTATATTCTTCTAGATCTCAGTACATGTAGCTATAGATCAGTACATGTGGTTATAGATCAGTACATGTGGATTTAATTCGTCACCATAGTTGGGTGTAGACGGATCGAGGGTTAAATTTCTTTTTCTAAAAAAATATATCTAGCATGTTGTCGAGGTCAAATTTGTGCGTGACTACGGTGGATTATGTAACACAATGCATGGGTATTTTCCTCCGATTAATGCTTTCATAAAATGTAATCTAGGGTCGATTGGCCATCTATATGGCCATCATATCTGATACTTGTTAAAGTCACTATAGTGGTGTATATAACTGTAATCTAGTCATACGCTAAGTCATGTGCACTACACCTAGTACTGAGTATCCTCGGATCAAAAGTAATTGCTGTGTAACGCAGCAATTGATGTATGAATACATAAAAGTGACTAACATAAATGTTATACAAGACCGAATAGACGGCAAACATACTCTACACCTGATCCTCATCACCAAAGACAAAACCTCAACGTGAATCTTCTTGGAACCAGGTCAGATCTCAGCTTAGATATAAATGTATTTAAGCAATCAAGGAGATATGTAGAGTCGTAGTGGCTCAGTAATATAAAGGCCTAGGACACAGACAAGGAAAGAACAGAGCCACAGCCACTAGGTTAAATGTGTTGCACTCCTTTTCGAGGCTTTACTCCTTCATCGTCGGGATCGCTAGGTGCAATCCCCAATGAGTACAGCGCAATCAAGTGAACATTTTCTAAACGATTAACTTTAAACTAGAATCTATTAGAAGGCAGATAAAAAATATGAGCTCCTTGAGGTTAACCTGTCGGCTGGCTGTCACCGAGCAAGCTTCAGGTAGCACTCTCCACCTTCTCTAACCCCACCTCTAGTTCCTAAGTACCCTAATCCTGCCACACAAATAAGTTTACTCTGACTGCACATTACAAAGAAGACTTGAAACACAATGGACTTTTTATTTATTAACTAAGGGATTGGCTGTCTGTTGCAATTATTTGTTAAGGAGCCCTGAGGATAATTACATACATTTAGAAATACCTATTTATTTAAGAAGTGGCTAGATATTTTTTAATATTGTTTTCACCAAAATGAAGGTGAAAGTTCTGACCAGTTAAATAGTTTAAATTTTTATTCTAAAGATTATTTTTTTAAATGTGTGATATCTTATATAGAATCTTATAAAACTATCCCACACATTGTGATGCTACCAAAACATGACTATTTGATAGAGGAAGGCTAGATACCATACCACGTGGCTATGAATGCAGGTCTATAATAGTTATTTTATGCTATGTATTTAAAAGCATTAAATTATACTTGAAATAATTTAATAAGTGGTATTTTCCCGTTGTAAATTAAAATTCCCACACTCAATTATTTAAAGTTAAAACAACAAATATAGTATGGTTTTAGATAGTTCTAATGGTTTCTATTATTTAAAATTACGCAGTAAGCACTAAAGTTAAACTATTGTATTTTGTGTGAGTACGTATCATTTGACCCCTGAAGGGGGTTCAGTCTGTTAGTAAAAGTTAAATCAGTTTGAAATTTTAATCAATCATATAGGGCCCATACGTATAAATAAAATTATGTACAGTTTATTGAAGCATATTATATACCCTGCACTCCATTTATCTTAAAAGTTAGCAAGATTTATTTTATGAATTACTATGATGTAGCAGTGTGGCTTATAAAATACGGCTATAGGCTAGGCTAGTCTAGTCCATTAACGTATTGATGTCACCTTTCAGTGTAAGCCGATTGTAGGCTACATAAATATTATTTTGAGACGTGAGATACAAAATAAATAGGTATCTCAAAATACTTTCTTATTTACTATTTAAAATATTTTGTTATTAAATTAATGGTATTCTAAATAGGAACTAACGAGTATGAAACTATACACATACAATTTTAACGTTATTTTATCATCACAAATTAAGA
This sequence comes from Timema monikensis, assembly GCA_902151445.1. Taxonomy (NCBI): domain Eukaryota; kingdom Metazoa; phylum Arthropoda; class Insecta; order Phasmatodea; family Timematidae; genus Timema; species Timema monikensis. Next base: position 12,141 of record CABFVZ010003658.1, on the reverse strand, counting down.
TTCAATGTTTATTTGTTTTACCATTCGACCTTTTAAATAATTTGCTGGCTATCTTGTATACAAGATAGAACGGAAATTTCACTGTAAACTCTGCATGCACACATTAACAAAGTGGGATGCTAACATGGAGTCATGACATAATTATCTAATTTTTCATAGAGCATTTCTCATTAAAGGGCATGATGAATTAGGGAGTGGGACCCTGGGACATAAGGAAGGGGATATAAAGAGAATAAAAACCTTTTAGTGTGCTAGAAAATGTATATTTTACAGTCGTTTAGGAGGAACACTCCAAATAACCAAATAAATCTTAAAAATTGAAAATTTCTTAATGATAGTTAGAAAAATGCGCTTAAATATTTACAAAACTAATAGAAACAACTAATTCCCAGTGTGGTAGAATATTGAAATGTATAAGTAAATTAAAGGGACCGGTCAAATTACTAATCTGTACATTATTAAATTTTAATGGGATCACGGGAAATAGGGGGAGGGGGTGGTAAAGGGTTATAAAAATATAAACAGCTTTTAGCTGTGATAGAATATTTAAATTTGGCAAGTAGGTAGGATTACCTTTCAAAATAATCAAATAAATCTTAATATTTGAAATTTCTAAGCGTAAGTTGAAAAAATGGTAGGGGAAGGGTACGTGGTCAACATTTACAAAAACTAATGCATTCAACTACTTCTCAGTGTGGTAGAGAACTTATATTCCTTTGTATAAAGACTACTCTAAATAAATAAAAAATATGATAATTTTAAATTTAAATTATGAGAAATGGAGGAGGGGGAAACTACAGCTAGAAATAACTTTTGAGATGAGGTTAACAATTACAATTTGAAAGACAGGTAGAAATAAAATTCCAGATAACCAAATAAATGCTAAAATTTTAAATTTTTTGGAGTGGGTTGAAAAAGTGGATTGAGTGGTTAAAAACTAACAATTATTAGAAACAACCTCTTCTCGGTGTGGTATAAAACTAAAATTCTGCATATAGGCAAAGATACCACTCCAATTAACTATAAAAGTCCGAAAATTTTAAAATTTATATGGGATTCCAGGAAATAAAGGAGAGTTTATAAAAGAAAAATAAGTATGGTAGAAAGTCTAAATTTTGCATGCTGGCAGAGGTACGGCTTCAGATAACCAAATAAGTCTTAAATTTGAGATTTTGAAGTGAGAGCTATAGAAATGGGGATGGGGAGGCAAAAATTTTCAAAACTAGTGGATAAACTACTTCTGCCTGTGGTATAAAACTGGAATTCGTCAAGCAGAGATGGAGACCACTTAAATTAACTACAAAGTTTGAACATTTCAAAATGAGACTACAGGAAATAGGTAAGGAGGTTTGGAATGTGGGTGGGGGGTGGGGGGGTTATGGTTTGTACAAGTAGGAGGTATAAAAGTTAAATTTGTCAGGAATGTAACTTCAAATAACCCCAAATATATTAAAAATATTAGTTATTTCTAAGGAGGCTGTTGATATAGAATGTCTCAAATTTTTAAAACTAAAAGACTAAACTACTTCTCAAAATGTTAGACAATTGACATACGTCATGTGGGTATAAGGACCAACTCAAACTGTATCAAGGCCTGAATTCTTAAATTTCAAAATGAAGTCTCGGAAAATACGGAGGGATGGTCACCTTAAAATGTTTCCAAAGCTATATAAATACAATTTTTGTAGAGGTAAAAACTTGAAATGTTGCCATGTAATTTAATGATAAAATAGGTTTAAGTCACAAGATAGAGATCCATTATTCACGTTAATTCATTTAAAAAGTTTCTCATCTAATGCCGCTATGCTCATGACCGATATTTCTACAAATTTTGATATCACCAAGTGAAGAAAATTAAACTATAATGTTTATACTGAAGCGATATTTATTTATTTTGGTCAAAAATAATTACTAAAAAACTGCAAAAACATTGGCTTTTTCTCACGTTTCCTATATTCTTGAACAAATGGAATTTCAAAATTGAAGTCAGGAAATGGTAGCGCTTAAAATGTATACCACCAATATAGACCATTCTTTACGATGTGGTTAGGTTGAAATTTGATAGCCACGTAAAATATCATATAAGATAACAAAATAAGTCTTAAAATTTCAAATTTGAATTGTGGAAGTCAAGAAGGGTGAGGGGAACTGAGGGGTTTGGAAATGAGAGTAAATTCCCATCTTTCCAAAGATTGTATACTTTTATGCATGAAAGAAAATTTAAATTCGCAAAGTTGATAAACGGACCATCCCACATAGCCATAAAAGTTATAAAGTTTAGAATTCTAAAATTTACTTTTGGGAAATGGGAAGGGCCCCTTAATTTCCTAAACTATAAAAACTCGATATGTTCCAAATGAGGGTACACTTTATACTAATTAAACCTCCCTCATCCCCAATAAAATAGCGTATTTAGTAATACATAACCGTATAACTCGACACACAGTGCTAAAAAAATAGCAAAATAGAAAATGCTATCGATGTTGACCGCAAAAAATAAATATACTTTCTAAAAGGCTCTTTTTTATAAAAATTGGACTGTAGTAAGACATTTGAAACACTAAATTTGTAAATGCAGAGGAAAAGAGTTTTAAGTACTAAAATTAAATCAATACACAAACTAAAGACTATCTTAAAGTGAATACATTAGATTTACAAATATATAGCTATTATCACATATCTAGCAGTGACATAACAGTTAAATTAAACCATTCAGGTGACATAACCTATTGGTGACCACGAGTCTCTTTGGAAAATCATGATGCTTCATACTTAATATGTTTCTGTAACAGAGTACTCGTTGGTAAAATGTGAGGCTCTTTTTCCAAACATGTTTCTATGATCGTACTTGTAGAGTTTGCGTTGTCAATGGAGTGCGACGGCCACCCTGTGATTGCGCTCGTTTGTGCACTCAGTTTGTAGACTAGGTAATATTTTCTTTCTAAGATATTTTATTTATTAATTGCCATAACTGGTTTGTGATTACCATGGTTAGTTTAGGATTATACACAAAGGAACTTTCAAAATTATAGCAGTTGTATGCTCACCAACAAAGCAAGAATGCTATAGCTAAATACGTCAAGGCTCGGTATAGTACATTATGAAATCAAAGTGACCAGAATATTATGAAATATATCAATGTGAAAATTTGTTTGACACATATTGTAATCAAATTTCTGTTAGATCTTATTTCTGTATTATAATTGTATTGATTTTTTTAATAATGATCATAATTTTAGTTTCAAATCTATCCAAACTACATCAACAGAACCTATTTCTTTACTTCAGTAGATATTTTTTTATAATAAACACTTAGTGACTATAGCTGTAATTAAAACAATATTTGGTTATAGCTAATATTATTTTTTTATATACCTTGTATTGTCAACAATTTTACTCGCTTTACTAAACTCTGTTCTATTGTGATATAAATATATTTTTTTTTAAATCTGCAATTATTGATTATATGAAAATATTGTTCTATTATAGTAAAACAATCTTATACTGAAAGATTTTTCAGTGTAAAAAAATATATTTATTTATATTCCCCTTTACTAAAATTAAGAGATATTTAATTTTCGACACAGACACGAGAAGGTGTTGGACGAGTGTAATCGGACAAAGCCTTATGAGCATTTTGTTTTGTAATCCTAAAAGCGCGTTTAGGGAGATAAGCTTCATTTTCAGACTTGATTTTACTATGAAGTGATTTAAAGCCGATTTGTTAACTCTCATTGCACATTAGTATAAAATAATAATACTAATACTTAGTAACGCGTCTTACTATCCGTTCGGGTAGCGTATACGCTTAAGTACTAATTACGCTAATGGATTATGAATTAAGAAGGATGAATATTGAGAGAGTGAACCCGCATTTGTGCGGAGGGAGAGTGGAAAACCATTTATGAAAAACACCGACAGTTCAACCAAGTGAAATTCAAACCTCAGTCTCCCCGTCCTCGGCAGTCTAGCTCAACACTAAACTCGCGCATTAGCTAGCTACACCACCGAGGCGAGTATTAGTATAAAACCATGTTCAATATAATCATTCTAGTGTTTAAAATAAGAACGTATTACCGATACCAAATATATACTTAGGAAACTCTTTTAATTGTATTTTCCATGCATTTAACTGTTTTTTTAGTTAATAAAGTAGCATATAACTTGTATATTTTGTTTATATTAATTTTACAACAAAATGTAAAATAATTGGTATGGAACTCCGCACGGACTTTCTCAATCTATTGTTTAAAAATGGAGATATTTACTCAAAACTCGTAATATATTTGAAACAAAATCATATACGCTAGCAAACCCAAGCATAAATTGCACTATACTTATGTACAACTTTTTTTTTAGTCTCGGTTTTAAATTTTATAATTTTGTTTTTAAAGAATTAATGTCCTCATTTGTATGTTTGGACTGATAAAAAAGATCAATATTGGGTCCACAATGGTCAACACTTCGTATTAAAATCTCAACTTCCATTTAGGATTTTTGACATTTTATTAGGTGTTGCAAATCTTCATGCCATCGCATTGCTAATAAATTCCTCATTTATAAATTTTGACCAATAAAAAATGTAAATATTGACTATTGAGTCTAAAATGGATATAGATCATTGTTGTACAAACATTTCTCTTAAGAGGTTTAAAGAAAAACAACATACACTTTTAGAGACTTACTTACATTTAATTACTCTATGGCCTTGGAGAATTATTGCGTTAAAACTTAAGTATTATCTCTTTACAACTAAAGCTCACAAAATTTTATTAATATATTTGCCAATATCTCAGAAACTATTGGATTTATAAAAATCTATTTCATATAAAAGTTTTTTTATTTTTAATAGTACTACAAATTTGCAATGATAAGTTATTTAGTATCTCAAATAGTTGCGGAGATACGTAAGTTTCTGCTTTTGTAAAGAATCCTAAAATGCATTTTCATGGTAAAATAAAAATAGCTAGTTTATTTATAATCGTAATCAACACCTAGATACGAATTTTAATTAAAATCGTTAGAGTCGATTTTGAGAAAATCGATTTTTTTCTCTTTTCGCCCTTTCTTAAACTACTCTTAATGTTAAGTTTAAACAGACACACAGACAGACGTCATTGCAAAGACCACTTTTTAGGGTTTTGGGGGTCTTGAGACGTCGACATCCATCAATATTTCAGGTTAGATTTTCTTTTGCGGTCGCAATACTTTTACCTTTTGTGTTCGAGAAGTTAAAAAATATATATTTACGTATAGCTTGGAATTTATTAGTTTTATAAAAATATACTTTTATTAAAATGTTTGTACTATATAGAGTCCTACATATTTGTAACGAAAAGTAATTTCATATCTCAAATAGTTTAGGAGATATTATAAAAAAAAGATCATTTACGCATCAGACCGGAGCCCTTAAAGTCATTTTGTTTGGAATATTTAGAAATGTTTAGAAATGAAATTTAATCAAAATCGTTATAGCCGATTTTGAGAAAATTGACTTTTTCTCTTTTTGGCCTTCAGTAAACTACCCTCAATTTTAGGGTTAGATATCCAATTCCAAAAATCCCTCGGGGACGGACGGACGGAAAGTCAAAAACAACTTTTTTTGGATTCGGGGGGTCATGAAACGTCAAGATTCATCATAATCTTGAGTTCGATTTATTTGACGATCACTATACTTTCTTTACCTGTATGATAGCGAGAAAGTAAAAATAAATGCAACCTTTACAACATAAGTATTTAATTTTAATTACTGATATTTTTGTGCGCCGTGTCTTACTTCCCATTACAGATATCCGCGTATTTACTCCAATGGATAAGGAATGAGGAAGGTAGAATTTTTGGGAAACGTGCCCGTATTTGCATTGAAGCAGAATTTTAAGCATTTTAGGAAAAAACACTCTCAAAATCTCACTACACCCTATCGGGATTCGAACACTGATATCCCAATCATTTGCAGTCCAGTCTAATGAAAAAGTGAATCCTAATGTACTGTGACCGCAGATGCTGGTTACAAAATATTTGATAATAACATTTACAAGGACATTTCCAAGACTGCGTGTGTCTGTAGAAGCACTGACATTGCATATTTGGTTCCAACACTTGTCTTTCTCATGAGGAAAATTTTGAAAGTGAGTTGTTTTAAAGAATTCTCACTTGGGAGCGCTGTTATCACTGGATATTTTAAGTTCTACCTGACTCGAGGGGTGCAGCAAATCTCCCAAAATGCTGTGTATCTGTTATTTCCTTGTATTTGGCCTAGGATGACTTAAGAAATGGTATATTCGTTCGTTTCCAGGATACGATGTATATAATTAATTATTTATTTATAGATAGATAGATAGATAGATAGATAGATAGAGAGCCTGATTTGAAGTAAATAAAATAATTTGATCTAGTTAAATAAAAAGTTTGATTTCAGTTTAAAAAGTGGGTAAATAAATTTTGTCTTTTTAGTTAAAAATTGTAACAAGTTAACTAATTTTAAAGTGGTGTTGTGCAACAAATAAAAAACTACGTATAAAATATGTATGCTGTACACCCTAATAGTGAAACTGCCCATTTCATGAATTGGGCAAATTTCTTCTCATTCCGTGAACTGGCTTCTTCGCTTCACGAAATGGGCCAAAATTTAATTAACGCCTGACAATTTCATGAATTGGAATTTATTGTACTATCTACTACAAGCGCAACTGAAATTAGGTGTAAGATATTATATTGATCTAACCCAACCTCCTAACCTAACCTTCCATTTTAAAACGATTAATAGCTAAATTAACTTAAAGACAAAATTTGTTCTTCGCTTGTCCATTTCACGGACAGGGCAAAAACTTGTTCAGTTCATGAAATGGGTAAAGCTCGGAGCCACCCAGTTTATAAACTGGGCAGCACAAGCACTTCAAAATTCATGAACTGAACTATGTTTGGCCTATTTCGTGAAATGGTCAGGAGGAGAGGCCAGTTCATGAAATGTGAAACAATTTGCCGAGTAATGAACTGGGAAAATTCACGAATGGGGTGTTTTATATACCGGGTGTTCATTTGAAAACCTTCCACCAAAATATCTCTAAAACAACGCATTTTAGAAAAAAAAAAATGTTTTAAACCAATTTGTTTGGTTCTGAGGCGGAAATAAGGTGGTAAGACAGGTATGACCTTGGGTGGTATTGCTAAGGTGACGTTAACGTTACTTTATTTTTTCCCTATTTTTTATTACATATGCCTGTAGACCAAGTTTTGCTATTTTCAAAATGGTGATTTTAAGCCTTTTAAAGTAAAATCTTTCACGAGAAATGAGCCTCACAAGTTTTTGAATCGCTGGCAACGGGTATAGCATTAAAATTTGGTGGAAAGTTTTCAAATGAACACCCGGTATATACCAAACATAGGAGGCTGAAAAAATATAATTTAGTTAACTTTGACTTTTTAAATATTATTTAGCATTTTTAAACATTTGTATTTGTTTACATTATGGCCTTTAAAATATCCAGTTCAAACACGTGTTTTATAACTGTAAATTGGTAGAGGAATATAAATTTCTTTGACTGAGGTAACCCTTTTAATTAATGTAGTTTTGTGATTTTATTACAAACAATTCGGCCCATACTCACGAGTACTAATTACGTTGTTTTAGAGATGAGTACGGCTAAATTCAGAGGCAGTGGACCCGCATTTTCGGGGAGGTAGAGTAGAAAAAAATTTAGGAAAAAGCATCCTCAATGGACCCAACCAGGATGTTATCCCCGATATTCCCGTCATCAGCAGTCTAGTCTATTGTGAGAGTGACGCCTTAGAAGCATTTTATACTTACTTACTCTATGGCATTAGGAACTCGAAAGTTCATTGCAGCACTAACAAAAGTTACACCCTATCTCTCCCAGGTATATCCAAATGTTATCCTCCCATCTGCGTCTGGGTCTTCCCAGTGGTCTTTTCCCATTGGGTTTGCCATTAAATAACCTTCAACGTGGTTCTAGATACTCCCATTCACGGCTTCATGACCTGCCCACCGTAGCCTGTGAGATTTTATTACCCCAACGATTTCTGGTGATGAATACAGGATGGCCGCATGGTCTAAGGCACTACTTTCACAATAGACTAGTATACTTCCAACAAAGAGGAAATTGTGGCTCGATCCTGGTCGGGTGTACTGATGGGTTTTTTTCCTGAATCAGTTTCTCACTCTATCTCCACGCAAATGTGAGTAAACGTCCTCTAAATTCGACCTTCCTAATCCCTAACCCATTAGCGTAATTAGTACATAAGCGTATAACCCAAATGGGTAGTAGGACGTGGTGCTAAAAAGAATTAACGGTTACCGTCTGACTACTGAGGGATTTTATTCGACAAGTTGAATCTCTTAGAGAGTTCCCAAGAGGGCTTGGTTCACATTAGGTTAAATTAGATGTGCTCATCCGCGTCACGCTTTCGATTAAAAAAAAAGCCTTTAGCGTCCAAGCATATCACTTGCACTATAAAGTAGGCCTACTTTTTGTACGCGTGCCCAACGACGTGGGTCACCATTCTGAATAATGGACACTAAAAGGAAACAGACTAAGTTAGATAGAAAACCGTAGAAAGCTTAGTCAAAAACTACAATACTACATAATATGTAGAAAAGTTAATAAAAGAGAACGAACACAGTGGGAAGTTGAAACGTGCTTAATAATAAATTTTGGTATTCTGATTTATGTGTCCAAACAAATAATATTTAACTAATAAATATTTAAAAAAAAATCTCATCTGCATTTTTTGATGGGTGTCAAACGTGTACATTTTAAACACAAATATTATATCAGACATTGTCTTAAAAGTTGGGACAGTATGTCCAATACTTAGGCTTAAAATCAAATATTATAATAGGACAATGTGATAACAAAAAAGTTCTAGATCTACTTTCATGTTTTCATACGTCAAGTCATGTGATCTGCAGCTGTCACTTTTGCTATACATTATCAATACCAGAACCTGTAAAATAACACTAATAATATAGTAAAATATTATCAACATTGTCCACAAAATTTGTTTGTATTTTTTAAAGAATCTTTCTATGACGATTGGACTGTCAGGATGAACCCATATAGACCTATGAACGGTAAAAATCTTTCATCTGCATCCTCTGGAAATGAATTGAGGCTCTCTACTCCCGTTACTCCTGTGTTTGATAATTCTCTATAACCATTCAGAAACAGGAATTGGCATTTATAATGTTTAATCCATTCCATCGCGTACTGCCTTACTCAAACTTATCTCCAACGGAGATATGAAACGGATAATTATTCAACAGATGAAAAACCAGCTCTTTCATGCTCTCGACCGCAGGTGGGTATCTCCACAAAACTTGTCACGAGGATTTAACGTTAAATGAGTCACTGATACAAATTTATAAAAAGCGTGCCACGTTAAAAGATTCCTCTGAAAAGACGGGAATATCCCAAGCATTTTTCACTAATTTATTTATTATTATTAAAAAACAGTTTCTTAAGTTATACATGCAAATTGGGTATTCCTAACCTTTTATAATGTTTGAAGGTTTCCCCCAAAGTTCGATTCTAGTTTTAGGTTTTTAAAATTATTATTATTAGCACCGCGTCTTACTACCCGTTCGGGTTATACGCACTAGGTTTTTAAAAACATACATAACAATCCGAAACATTTTCCAAAGAGAAAAGACTAATAAGTTTAATTATAATTACTCTTCCTAACAAATAAACTACTTTTTAGTTGAACAAAGAAAATATATTATAATATTAAGTAGATAATATAGTGGTACTGATCAGATAGTGCAGGTAGCACTAACCAGACTAGGAGCTGAGTGCATGCCCAACTCCGAATGGATAGAAATCACATCAAACCAAACTTCGGGTTGTTGATTTAAGCAGAAGAACACTGAGGTAGGTATGAGAAATGTAAAACTTAGAGAAACTATACCTGCATTCACGTGGAGGGAGAATGATAAACCATTTAGGAAATTACTCCCTTGTTACACCCGGTTAGGTTTTAAACCTCGAATTACTTATCACTGATATACCACTCTAGATTAGCCTTGCCCACGTGCTAGCCTATGCAGGTTATTTGTAAATCAAAAAAGAAATGTAAGAGAATCAATCAACCATACAATCCCAACTGGATTCACTGAAAGAGTTTCCCATACTATTTGATAATTGCTTTTTCATTTCTTCTCAATTTGTTACCTTTAAGTTTGGTCGCTTTTTAGATTGCATTATACACGTGTCAAAATCAAAGAAAATTAATACCTCCAGTTAATGTAAATATACATTACTAGTGTGATTTAGTTGGACAATCAACAGTTTTTTATAATCAACGCATCTTACTACCTTTTTCAGGCTATATGCATATATCATAATTACTCTTAACGGGGTAGGTATGAGGAAGGAGGCATTTTAGAGTTAATCTACCCGCATTTACGTGGAAAGAGAATAGGAAACCATTTAGGAAAACCCGGCTCAGTGGCGTAGTTAACTAATGGGCTAGTTTCATATTGATCTAGACTACCGAGGACGGGTAGTTCGAGATTCAAATCTCGGTCGGGTGAGCTGGGGTGGTTTTTCCTAAATGGTTTTCCACTCTCCCTCCACGTAAATGCGGGTTCACTTCCTCTATATTCATACTTCTCAATTCCTAGCCCACTAGCATAATTAGTACTTAGGTGTATAACCCGAACGGGTAGTAAGACGCGGTGCTAAGTATTATTCCTTTAGCAAAGACCACTCTCAGTAGACCTGAATAGGATTCGAACCCCAATCTCCCAGTCATCGGTAGGCCAATCTAACAAGTGAGTGATGCCTTAGACAATTCGGCCACTCAAGAGGGTAATAAAAATGTTATTTCACAATTTTAACTAGTGTATATTATAGTAAGATGTGGTGCTTGAAAAATAAAATCACGCGAGTAAATTATTTTAAGATATAAAGCGTGATTAAACTCACTATTTTATGCTTATTGCATACCATTGTTAAGGTAAAGTAATTAATGTGTGGGCCTGAAATTTAATATAACTATAATTCTTGGAAAGAAAAACAGTATCTGGCAGTTACTAGAGTTGCTACATATTTTTTAATATATGCATACATCAAGTCACGTTATTTGTAGCTGCCAGTTTTGATATATACTATCAATATCTATAAAATAACACAAATAAGATAGTAACAGTCATCATTGTTGGCCGAAAATTTTATGTTTGAATTTTCTAAGCTATTCTTCCAACCAAAATCAGGCTATAGACATGCATATGAGGTGTACTCAATGAAATATTTATTATTTTAATAGCATTAATAATAATATTAATAGCATAAACATTTAACTGTGTACACCTCATATTAATGTCTAGTTATACTAGATTTCAGCCCCATACATTATATACTTAACTTTAACAATGGTGTGCCAAACGTATAAAATAGTAAGTTGAACCCCTTATAACTCGTTAACTGTAATGATTTGAAATCATTGAAGCACTATTATTAAAGGTTATAAGCTATAATTATTCACCTGTTAAAATTAACTGTGTAATAACATGTTTACTGTCGATTGACCTTAATGGATGGTTGTGAAGTTAATAACAATAAAATGCTTGATGAAAATAAATATAGATTTAAATTATATAAGGTTCAACTGTTTAAAAGGAAAATGGAAAATTGAAAATAATATTTTATTTGTAATGTTAAGCCTTAGGGATGATTTATGAAACTATGTACAGTAATGCACTTGTTAAAATTGTACAATAAAATTTTTCCTATCGAATGACAATCTATTACGAGATAATCTGGCCAAACTACGTCAAGCATTAACAATTATTCATATTTTTCTACTCATGCTTTTCACAACAGCGATTTTGAAGTTATACTTCTTTAGGCGCGTTATGAAAAAATGATGAGAGTGAAATTTTAAGATGCGCGCGCATCACTGTAACACAAAAGTAACAGGCTGAAGGTAAACCGCTCACTAAGTCTCGAAATAAAAAAAGCTACCAACAAAATAGAAATAGAACCTCTGTTAGTCGCGCTCATAGAGAAATGTATACTATGTTATCCCTTTCCCTATGGTACGCTCGTCGCCTCTGATCACTGTTTTCATATACATAATATTTATCCACATGTTTCTAGTTTCTACATTCACAACACGTGT
>CABFVZ010003657.1:20266-68620 GCA_902151445.1 Timema monikensis | reverse complement strand
TGAAATAAGATATGTTTATAAAATTAGGATGATATTATTGTCAATGCTTTCACATACTTTTCAGGGGCAAATCAATTACATTACAAATCAAACACTGAATTAGAAACAGATCAATGGTTTTAGTGGTTCTCTCCTCCAACTCGTAAATAAACAACTTTACAACTCCTTTATTTATCCGCAAATAATAATGTGGTGGACCACGGGTTGGCCGCGCCTGTTCTAAAGAATGAGACCTCATTCCGCTTTATAGATAAAGGTTTACTCGTCAAAAGTTATCAACTTAATGTAAATTTGGAGCGTTCGGTGTTAGTTTGATCATAACGTATATTTTCCACTCCACACCACGTTGATAACTTAAAAAAACACCACTCTCCCCACTATATTTATATCTCAGTTCTAACAGTTTTTTGAGTGTGGAACAGAATATTTCTTAATAATTCAGCTCTAGTATCATTCTTGTAAGAAGGAACTTTTAGAAAGAGAAAATGTATACACACCGTCTATGTTTTGGTAATAAAATCCAGGCATTGCGAACTTAGTGGTGTTTTTTGGAAATTGACTGAAATTTAACACCCACGGAATTATAAATGTAAATAATAGCGAGTTAGCTAGTTTTTGCTCAGTGGTATCTTTATGTCCCCGTATGTTGTATCAAGTATCGAACAGCTGACGTGAGCCCATGATAGGCGGGCTATGTGTGGGAGTGTTACGCTGATGAATAATGATGCATTCATCAACACGTGTGAATTATTTAGAGTCGACCCTTACAACCTCAAGCCGTACTTAGAGTTGTTTTTCAATCGTTAGGCTTAGCACAATGGCGATTAACGGCTTAGTTAAAAGGGTATTTATGAGAGAGGTAGTCTAGAGGAACATCGCCCTCATTTGTTTAAAAAGGAGATAAAAAAATTGTACATAATATAAAGAGACCAGCCTCCCAGTACACCTAACTTAAATTAGAACTTTGATCTCCCGTCGTACTAATTGACTAGCGTTTTAGACCACGCGACCCCTAGAGCGGGTACTAATAGTGTTAGTTTATATCCAACCGACACTTCGAAGCCCATTAGTTTTATTTCAGATCCCAAAATATACAGAGAGAAAGTATTGCAATTATGAACATTTTCAATCTCGAAATGACGCTTCATGAAGTTTTTAGTGTCTCCGACTAATAAATGGAATGGGGTACTTACCGCACAGACATTTTCCCACTTTAGTATTAAAATATACATTTACTAAAAACTCGTAAGATTCGTTAAACTAAATAATACGTCTATACATTGTTGTAGAAACACTACACAAAAGAAAATGAATGAAATAATATACACTGTTACTTTACTCTATAGCATTATAAACTAGGAACACTGTTAGAGAAAAATTGAGTAAAGAGAAACATCTTGGTCCACCCAAGAGCATAAAAATCAAATTATATTTCAAAGAGCTGAATTAAAAAGTATATATATTTGCTTATAGCTCAGAAACTATTTGTTTTATAAAAATATATATAATTTTATCTATTTATTTATTTATTATATTTAATAGTGTTACAACTTTACAATGAAAAGCTATTTCGTTTCTCAAATATTTGCGGAGAAATGATGAAAATTGGGAAATTTCCCACATGTAAAATACGCTCAAAGTAAGTCGTGTCTGTATATCAAATAAAATAAAAATAAAAATCTTCAGAGCGAGTTTCAAGAAAGTATATTTTTGCTCTTTTTGCCCTTTAGTAGACTACTCTTAAACTGAGGGTTTTATATATAATTCTAAAATAAACCTTGGGGGTGGGGGGACCTTATTAAAATCCCAAATTACAGGTTTTAGCTCAATCGGTAAAATAGTTCCAGCTCTAGCATAAGGTATAGACAGACAGACGGGAATGCAAAAACAGCCCCTTTTTTTTGTTTCAGGGGGTCATGAAACGTTTACATTTATCAAAATCTTGATTTCGATTCTTTTGACGATCACAATATTTACCCTCCGAGGTGTCAAGAGAAAGTGGTTCTAACCAAATTATTTGTCTTCGTGATTGTGTGTACCTGTGGCAATAGCCTACCTGGTTTTACCGGAGGTTATTCAAACTTGATATTTAGATGTTGCATGAACCTACCGCAAGGAAAAATAGTGATTTTGATTTCAGTTATAAAATTTAGGCTAGTTAACAATGATCAAAAGTGGCTTTAGTAATTTTGTTAAATATGAATATCTAGAGTTTTTCACAAATTAATTATTATAATTTTTCTTTCTTATGGATACAACAGTTAGTATTAACTTTGGTACCAATATAGCCGTACAGTGGGGGTGATACTTCAATTAATTTAATGGTAGTTTACTGTAACTAGAATCTTTTTGAAACACACTTTAAATTCTACTAGATGAAGTGCTCAAGTGTGTACGGTTGTGTCGCTTCTTGCACAGACTCTTATTATATCTACACTCATGAAGGTAGGCAGGAGGAGGGTGGAGTTTAGAACAAGTGTACACTCATTTTGCAGCAGGCCTATACTCAGCTGGAACTCTATCTCTGTCATTACCGTAATTGGCAATTCATATAACGATACCGACGCCTTTTCTCATGTGCTCAACAGTGCGAGAAGGTGAATTCGTTGTTTAACCTCTTACTTAACTTGGTAGTGTATCTACCTACTTAGCTGAGTGTCCCGGGTTCGATCCCTGCCACGACTATATTATGTATTATTGATTAAAACAGAAAGGCTATACAACTCTGTCACATTCATGTACTTACGTTAAGGAGATTGTGGACTGGATTTGTTTCCAAAAATACATGGTAAGAATCTAAAAAATAATCTATGGTAAGATACAATTGTGCATACTTTCTAAGAGTCTCCTAATTTGAAACCAGATCCTTGAAGATTGCTTATCATAAAACAACCCCTCAATAGGGTTTTCTTATAAAAAAAATATTTATACATATATATTGATAATTATATGAAACACTCTTCAGATCTAAATGTTAAACAAAAAATAAAATTGTTGGGGTATTTTTTTAAAAAATTACCCTGTTTCAAAAATCAATCATCAGTTAACTACTTATTTGAGGGCTAAAATAAAAATAAAATAATGCTCAAAGATTGGACCATATATCATAAAATTTATCCAGTTTGAACAAAATCCATCAATATTTTTTGGGATCTAGCCTCAGGTATAGACAGACAGACAGACAGAGGGGTGAGACACACATGTTTGGGTTTGGGGGCGCATAATCTCAAGTGAAACCATTTTTACGATTACAATACTTAGTTTATATGAGAAAGTAAATTATTAGTACCGCGTCTTACTACCCGTTCGGGTTGTACGCACTTACGCTAATGTGTAATGGTAGGAGGATTGTGAGATGAAATGGAGGACCTACAGTTTAACTGTGGAATCCGAACCACGGTGGAGGCCTGGCATTCCCCACATTCACAAGATGTCTTGTCTGAGGTGAAGGAAGGGTTTGGTAATCAGATTAAATTGTGCCGGGACCGAGGATTGAACCCCAGACTCCAGCACAGAAGTCTGACATCTTACCCCTAGACCACCAGGTCACCGAGAAAGTAAAAAAAGTTATATTTGAAGTGCCAAAAATGGTAGTAATCTGACAGATACAAAAGCTACCTTTACACACGCATACACACACCACACACCACACACACACACACACACACACACACACTCATCATTAGGCCTGTTAGCTAAGGCTTCAATCGCGTCTAGTTTGGTTTTCTAGTAAATGGGTAATTGAGGTTCAAATTTTGTACGGGTTTACCGAGTTTATTTATCTAAAATATCTATAATTTTCTCTATCTCTCTCCACATAAAAGTGGGTACATTTCATCTAAGGTATACCCTGGACCGTAGCGTCACCAAGACGCGTAGGACGTAACATATTGCTTAAATGTATCAAGTTAGTTATCTCAAATCTATACTAGGACGTGACTAGCGCTTGTTTTTTCAAATTAGCGCATATTACTACCCATTCAGGTTAAACACATACACGCTATTTACTCTAATGGGATAGGGAGGAGGAAGGAAGAATGTTTAGAGGTAAACTACCCGCATTTGCGTGGAAGAAAGGTGGGAAGCCATTTAGGGAAAAAAACACCCTAAGTAGACCTGACTGGGATTCAAACCCCACCGATCTCCTCATCTTCAGAAAGCCAGTCTGACACGAAATGACGCCCTAGACTATTCAGCCACTGAAGCGAGAACGTGAACACAAACTTTACGTATGGACACATTAAAGTGTATTTAAATCAATATGTCGGGTAAATCTCGTTTCTGCCCAGGGTCCCGTTTATTTCTACGCTCATTATCCAGAATTAAAAAATTCCTCTATTTTTATGTTGAGTTTGATGAAGTCGGCTTCTTTGAGGTTCATCCCATGAGGGGTTTGGGTTTCGTCATTTAAAAAAACAACATAACTCAATTCTTTCTTCCAGTGGTGAGGAGAAGCTAAAAAAAAACAATAAATAAATTCAACAAGAATAATAGGAATATACGAAGTGAAAGAAAGATAATGTTTTGGGGAGAAAGGGAGGATGAATGTTAGGGTAGGAGAGGAGGGATGGAAAGGAAGAGTAAAAGATACATAAGAAAAGTATATGAAGGAGGGCGAGCAAAGCACACTCGTTCGCAGCACTTCAATTTCAGTTTTTTTTCTACTATCTTGCCTCGGTCGGCCATATTTCAACAGCAGCGAAACTTCCCAAGTACTTGTCATCATTTACTAAAAGTTGAGCAGTTGACTCCCCCGCCCTCCCCCTTTCCGTACTTCTTTTTCACTCGTTTTTACGAGTTTTTCCGCTACAAAAAATGTGTTTCTTCAATGGAGAATAGAGTTTTGTTGTCTCGTAGTGCTTGTTTTGTTTTTTTACGAAGGAAGTAGGAACAGTGACTTCAAAAGCATCATTTAACATCTCTGAATTTTCTTTAGCATGAAGTAAATTAAATCATTCTATAAAAAGTGTTCCAGAAGCTTTTATACTTAGCACTGCTGCTACAATCTAACCCCAGAGAAACAAAAACGTTCTGGATATTTTCAAAATAATATTAAATACTCTAATTAAATTATATGGCTCAGCCATTTCGAATTAATTGTACATAAACTTCAATCAATGTTAATCAATGCAAAGTTAATTAATATATCCTAGAATAAATTTAGCCCTTTCGCCCACGGAGCTACTGTTTGCTAACCGGTTTACTACGCGTCCGTGATTATTCACTGGAAACTCAACATACTACTCGCCGGGCTAGATCAGATTATTGAACATTTAATACTCTTCAAGGTAAATTTCTTTCAAAATTATGTACAACGCCATACATTTTGCATCAGTTTTTTACAGTCCCTTTTCCGCGACAAATAACTTATTATTATTATTATTATTATTATTATTATTATTATTATATTACCACCATGCAGTTTATATTATTTTCATTTTATGTCTGAATCCAAAATATTCTTTGATTGCGTATATTATATCCGTAATAATAATAATAATATTAATAATAATACAGATAATTATGATAATAATAATATATAATCAAATCCTGCTGTCACTCGAATCAGATGTTATATTAATACATATTAAACATTCTAAAAGGCCAAAGAAAGGTGCTTGCAGCTAGAACGTATGAAACTAATAGAAATTCCACCACCTTTGCCGTGAGCGAGACACAAGTAACAACCAGTTACTATCAAGTTAGTGACTACAATCACCAATCAGGCCAATCACAATTGAGTAGCTCCTTAGTGTTCACGTAGTGGCAACAGGTCACATTTATGGTAACTGGAGTTTTGGGTGACATAACCTAAGCCTGTACAAATCCAAGAATTTCATTCTTGATTCGAATACAGATTTTGCTTAGTAGATTGAATTGACTTCGGTTCAAATTTTGAATGAATCAATTATTTTGAAACTAAACTTTCTTCAATATTAAGATGTGAAGTTTCTAATCTATTACGGATCTTAGTTGATTTGCATTTTCAATTTTGAAGCTTTGCACAGACTTACATTTGATTGATCTAAGAGTTTGTTAAAACGGATAGGTGCACTGTTACGACATGTTAGGTTCCAAACCGTTGTCGTAAAACGGGGTATGCCTGCATAGGCCCTATTATTAAAACACCAATCAAAGGATTTATTACTATGAGATGAAGGATCTTAACTCTTATTTTCAAGGTGTTAAAATAAAGCTTTATGGACCATGACCATACATCCACATGTACAGAACCTCTTTAAGATGTACATGCTCACATGTGTTGGCCATTACATGTGTGTGTGTGTGTGTGTGTGAGACAATATTTGGCATCCAGTTTTTACTCTCAAATTCCCAGAGTGAGTAAAGAAAACTGAAATGTTTTTGAAACACAAGCACATCTTGTGTGGTTGTATTGACTTATGCTTTCCTACTCCGTTAGTCCCCCTCTTCTCCATTTCTTTCGAATGAGGGTTTAATTGAGTCATCAAAAGGAGCACTGCCCCCTTCCCCCTCTTCATCAGGGCTATTAAGGAAATGGATGTTGGGTGATGGAGACGCGCATTCCATTATGTTGACCTTCGTCTCTTACAACACGAACCAGTAGCGTTACTTGTTTGACGGGAAGTAATTTATTTCTTAAATATTCTTGTACCGTCAACTGCCTTGATTATTTTTTATAAGCACTATATTTTGACTGTTCTAGGAAAGTTTTTGACCTCTATTTTGTATTTCCTATCCCCTCCAGGCATGTTCTTATTAAGAAGGATGAACCTTCTGTTAGTGGCAATATATTTTTTAAAAGGACAGTATAAACAATATCGCTCATTTCTGCTGACCAAGGTCAGGGTCTATCAAATGATGGCTATTTTTGTTTAAAAAAACCCTTTAAATATTGAGATTGAGAAATGTACTATAGTGATTTTTAAAGGGTGCTGCATACTGCAGCACCGAGACACGTTAAAACTATCAAAGAATCCCTCGTTATTTAAGAAGTGGTTTTCTATTCTAAAAAGGGTTCTCACCAAACTGTAGGGGAAAGGTATCAACATGCCCCTTGTTGTTTAAAAACATTACGTTTTAAAGTTTTAATTTGTTTTTTAATAATAAAAAATGCGGCCGGGGTTCAATCCTCGCTCCCGGCACAGATTTATCTGATTCCCAAACCCTTCCTTCACCTCTGACAAGACATCTTGTGAATGTGGGGAATGCCAGGCCACCATCGTGGTTCGGATTCCACGTTAAATTGTAGGTCCTTCATTTCATTTCACAATCACCCTACCATTACACATTAGCGTAAGTGCGTATAACCCGAACGGGTAGTAGGACGCGGTGCTGCTAATAATAATAATAATAATAATAATAATAATAATAATAACAATAATAAAAAATATATTATCTCGTTTCCAATGACGTTTCACGCGAGATGTCTCAGATCTGAGATCAAAATAAATGACTAGAAATGTAGATCCAGCCTTCCTCAGACAAATAGTCATTTTTAACAGGGTCACAATAGAACATTATAAGGTAATTGAGGTTTATTTTGGTGGTTTTGAACTACATCGATGGCCTAATGTCTAGACTATTTAGTCTGGTTTGCCAGTGATTTGGTGAACAGGGGTTGAATCCCGTTAGAACACACTGAGGATAGTTTTCCTAGATGGTTTCCTACTATCTCTACACGTAAATGTGGATATATTTCTTCTAAATAAGAATGTCCTCATCCATGCCTCAATAAGGTAAATAATACAGGCGCATAGCCCTAACTGATACTAAGAGCACTACCAATTCCATAAGTCGTACAGCAGTTCAAAGATATCTCCCTTTAGGTAGGTCTCACATTGATTTTGGAAAGGAAATGTTTTCACTAACTATTGCTTAAATGCTCGATTATATTTTCTAAATTTGAAATAATCGGTGGTAAAAAATATCGTAGCCAATAAAGAGAATGAAAAAAGAACTTTTATAAAGTTTTATTTATTAAATTAGCTTTTTTTAACTTTTCCAATTAATTCAGGCTGAAAAATAGTTGTTTGTTTTAATTCCTGTCTAAGCTATCAGAATATTTGCTCAAATGTGGTATGGACGAGAAGGGTAGAGTTGAAAGGAAATGTACTATCATTTTATCGAAGGAAGAACTAGGAAACCATTTAGGAAATATTACTAAGGGACACCCAAACAAGACGAGAAACTTTACTGGCACTAGCCAATAAGTGTATTTAGACTCTTAGTAATAAACACATGTTTTAATCTAGTTTATAAATGACACTTTAATATTCAAGAACTAACTCGGTCGACTATTAATACAAATTATACATTAGACATAGAGTAATCTGTTTACGATGTGGTTCCAAGGCATATTAAAAATAGAAACTATATACGTTTATAAGAGGTCACATGGCTGTTGAACAAATCAAAAGCAGTCATTATGGGTTAAATTACACTTTAAAAAAACTTCATTATTTAAGTGGTCGCATTACGGAAGTCAAAAAACGAAAGAAAGAAAACACGCTATGAAAGTGGCGCTATAAAACGATGTATAAAGAGAGAAGTGTCTGAAGAGACTACAAAGTTCTAGTGGGCGGGGAGGGGGAGTGGAAGGAAGGGGAGCATCTCTAGACGACGCTCAGGCCGTCCATCGGGGGAGTGTTGCCATGGTTACCGCGGGCAAGTGGGAGGGAGGGGACATAGAAAAAGGTCAGTGAAGAATGAGATTTCAGAAACCTGGCATCGAATAATATTAAAAGGTTTCCATCTTTCTTTCATTCTCTGTAGACTCTATATGGTGTATTTTCAGCTGAATAAGATGTGACTTCTTTTGTGTTATTATATTAGAGGGGCCCCTGATTCTTGAGCATTGAAACTCATTGCACACGGCCACATTTTAATAGAAGTTTGCTATTTCAAAATATGGTTTGCACCAACATGAAGTTAAAATATTCTATCAGATCTCTATTTCCAAAGCAACCTTATACTTTAAGCTATATAAATTTAAAAACAGATGCAAAATTTGTAGGTTAGCTTTTTTTCAACGACGTTTTACGCACTTGACCACCATTTTGTGATTAAGGTGATAGTTATAGGAAATTAGACCCAGTCTTCATGAAACAAATGCATTCATTTGTTGTTATGGCCACAACCCAAAATTAGGAGATATTTGAGGTTTGTTTGTGGTCTGAAGCGCCAGAGCTGCCATTCCTATAAGAACTACCGCAGTGTTGGGATATTTAATTTATGGTAGACAGCACCCTTTTTTTTCTTTTTTTTTTTCAAACGTTTCCTACTACCCTTTTAGGATAGCCGTACTTTAAGTGGAAAACCATTTAGGAAAAATAAACAATACACCTGCTTGGGACTCAAAGCCCGACCCCCAGGTCGATAGAAAAGCACACACAAGATGAGCTGGCATGTAGTACACATGTCACTAATACGAGTTTGAAAAGGTGGCGGCTAGTGACTTTTTTTCATGGTAGGGGAAAGGATTGAATATAAAAAATAATTATAAGAATATAAATTTATTTGCTATTTATATTTTGTAATGGAAGTCCATCCTTCTTTTCTTTATATTTGAAAAAAAACTCTAATCGCTTTGTTGTTGAATTCAGAAATCGGAGTAATAAATTAATTTTGACCTATATAACTGCTAAACCATTTAGTCTATTTTCCGTCATTGCACTCCTTAATAAACTCTTAATAATTTTTAGGGTAGAAAAACACCTTTCACATTCACTTGTTGACTTCACTGATGCAAATAATGTCTAAAAGTTTAAAACTTTCAGATAAAATCTCACTTAAGTTATTTTGGGAAATAATAGATATAACACACCCTTAACTTCACACTAATCATCACGATTATAAATAGTATTAAACTTTATCTTTAATTTAATAGCCTTTAACATGCAACAGTTTCGTTAAAAACATTCGAGGAACATTAAAAGAAATAGTTTTTAAAGTTCTTTTTAATAGAGAATTGTTTCTGCACTTAAATGACTTTTAAAATTAAATCTACCTTGGATTTGAAAATAGTGTCGCAAACTTTTTTTTGCATCAGTACTATCTCCATCAATATATACCTTTTTTTTTCGAGTGCTTCAAATTCAAATAAGATAATATCGGTACAGTTTGTAGTTTTTTAAATTAGTATCTCAAACTTCTCCATACAAGCTATATACATTCTACATATATTATAGATAGGCTTAGGAGAATTATTCACTAAATAAATTCAAAATATTCATGCAAATATGCACCAAAATCATCAAAAGTATGTACATAAAATTAATATGCGCTAAAAAGAAAACTAATTTAGAAAAGATAAACAGTTTATTTTATTAATACATTCTATTAAAATGCACACAATAATTTAAAATCCAAGATTACAGATGAAAATTAATGAAAAAACACAAAATTCTAAATAAAAATTAATTAAATTTTAAAAACAAATCATAATTACACTTAACAACTACATGATGTAATACATGTTCTAGTGTAAGCTTGCGCCTGTTGTCAAAAATAATATATGTATAGTGTGATGAGCTTCTCTGGACACAACACAACACTATTGATACAAATTCGGAGTTTATAATGTCAATGGCAGCTCAAACGTCCATTTCTTGCATTTCTCAAGGGTTGTTTTATTTAGCAACACCCCTCTTATATTATTCACTTGTTGATAGCCCGTATTTTTTAACAGCACTTCGTTTAATTTATTAATGAAGTCCTTTTTCTTGAATCTAGTTAAACGCTTAACCAAGGGCTTCCTAAACTGTGCGTCGTGACACTCTGGGGTGTCACCGGTCTTTGTCCGGAGCGTTACGGTTATAAGTAAAAACTAAAACTTATAATGTATAATTAAATGCAACATGCAAATTTTAAATATGGGTACTGAATGTACTCGTACATATATTGAAGATTGGAATAAATAATACAGGAAAACACATAATTTTTTTCTTGTTAAAGCGCTCCCTTCACATGAATTCTGGATTCTAATGCTTTTTGTAAACTTTGCGTGACGTCGTATGAAACTCTCTCCCTTACAGTCTGAAACTGATTGAGCCTGGGTCAAGCGATAATGTTCTGTCACTGCATTCTTGGGTTTGGTACGCAGTATTTATTCGATATCTTGTAGCGTATATACAAATGTTAGAACTGAGTTGCCTTGGTTTAATAACTGTCAACATAGTTATTTCTATGTAAGTGTGTATTAGTTTATGATAATGGAGAGATTTTTAATTTTTTTAAACGTGGTGTAGAATAAGTTCCAAGTAGTTCTACAGAGGCGAGGAGGAACAAACAAGTCAATAAAATTAGATGACACGTACTTGGATTTCGGTTTTACGTGCATTGTTGTTAAAACGAAGAACATCCTCAGGGTGTAATCTGCCTGAAGATGTTGGTAGCTGAGAATATGCTTACAAACCAACTGCAATGTCTCTGTAAACCGTACACACTAGCTTAGTAGGTAAGCCCAGAGATTATCTTTCACGTAAGTTATAAGGAATGCGTGAGCAGAAAACTGACTTCCGTAAACAAGTCACAAGCAAAGCCCTCCTCGCATCCTACGAAATAAGTGCATACCGAATTGCACGAAGCAAGAAACTCATACAATCGCTGAAAAGCTGGTGTTGCTTGCTGCTCTTGACATGGTGTAATTTATGATCAAGGAGTCTGCTGCCAAACAGCTTGCCATTGTTCCATTTTCAATCAAAACAATTCGTCAACAAATAGGTGATATGTTGAGCGATATAGCTGATCCGATTACCTACAAACTGAGATACAGAAAGTTTAGGATTCAGTTAGACGAGGCATTTGACAACAACCATGATGCCCATTTCATATAGTATATATGTCCCATAAATGATGATAATAACTTTCTTGAGGATATTCTCTTCTGTAAGGACATTAAAGGGCAGTGTTTAATTCGGAAACCTATCTTTTCCTTAGTGTCAATTCGTCTGGAATATTTTATTTTGTGTATTTTCCCCAAAAAATTGCAGAAAACATCATTATTTAATTTAGTTAATGGAATGATAGGGCAAATAACAGTCTTACAAAGCTCTTCACTAAATTCTGAACCTTTAGGTTCAGTCCTTGGTAAAAAAGTACAATCAGAAATTAACACTTGCCGTTGGTTACTCTCCCTTTTTTTGATTTGTATTACTTGCACATTTTCTGGTTTAGAGATGCTGCGTGATCTATAACTATTTGATTGACTTAACAGCAACTTTGGAATATTTTCAAAATAACAGACGCTCATCAGTTGTGAAATAATCATACTCACAAACCGATTTGAAATAACACTTAAACACTTCACTAATATTATTCTGATATGTACTTTAAAAACAATTTCTGGAAATTTTCAGACTGGGTCAGAAAGAGAATTTGTACTTTATAGCAAAATATTGCATTACTATGCACTTAAATATACAAATGCTGATAATTACGGATTAATTCTCAGAACAATTAAATTATGCATTTATTACCAAAAATGCATAGTTATCCTAAGCTTAAAATTAAGCTATCAATACTATTCAATTTTAAAAAAATGAATGGTATGACACAATCGCACAGTGTAGTGTAGTGCATCGCGTAATATTTTCAAATCCACTTTATCATTATCTATGATTTTGTACAAGCATTCTTTAAATGAGTCTTTGTAGTCATTAAAATTATTAACAACGAGTTGGAACAGTTTATGGTAACCTTTTCTTGGAAATCTCGTCAAGGAACGCTATTCTTTTACGTGAATGAGGAAAAATATGAAGAGAACGCTGTTAAATTAACGAAAAGGATCTTAACTTTTTTGTTACATTAAGCTCTTTATTCCATAATTAGGTTAAATTGATGTGCATAGCCATGCACAAAATAGTAATTTGGATAAATTTCTCGTAATAATGACTTAACAGATTTTAAAAAATCATTACAACTGCACAATCTTAAATCTGTGCAGTTAATTTGTGTGATATAATATTTAGCTTAGTTTGAAGATCTTCTAATATGAAATTGCATTATAGATGTACTTTATATCTCGATGTTTTAGTAAAAGAACAAAATCGTTCAAAAATATGCCCATCAAAAACTTATCCAATTATAACTACCATTTTTGTTGATTGGAAAAATCAATAATCTCATCAGCTTCGACTTGAATAAGATTTGCTGAATTTATTTGAGTCCTTACTTCAGTTTAAAAAACTTGAAATAATACCAATTTTTATTATCTTTTTAGCACCGGGTCTTACAATCCGTTCGTGATATACCTTGATCCAAAATTTTAAGTTTAATGGTTTTGAATGTGTACCTCTATATTTATTTAATTCTTTCAAATGCAAAGCAAGAATGGAGTCTAAATCAGCTACAAAATCACTACGATTATCATAAGTAACCCTTTCATAATGTACCTTATAAAGCAAAGTCAAAAGCACCACAAAATTGAATACACATAATCAAGCGACGTAATATGTATTTGTTACTATCAGCATTTTCGTTGTAATTTGGTTTTTATTGCGAATACACACTACTTAATTGCTCCCGAATATATATTTTGCCAAACACATTCTAGTCCAATGACGCATATATAAGATTTAATGAATTTAAACTCATGTTTCTTCACTCTTTCTGATAAATGTTTTAAATTAGCAACACCACCTTTAATCCATATATATATATATATATATATATATATGGATTAAAGGTGGTGTTGCTAATTTAAAACATTTATCAGAAAGAGTGAAGAAACATGAGTTTAAATTCATTAAATCTTATATATGCGTCATTGGACTAGAATGTGTTTGGCAAAATATATATTCGGGAGCAATTAAGTAGTGTGTATTCGCAATAAAAACCAAATTACAACGAAAATGCTGATAGTAACAAATACATATTACGTCGCTTGATTATGTGTATTCAATTTTGTNATATATATATATATATATATATATATATATATATATATAAGATTCTTCCTTTGAAAGAAAAAAAATTGTTAGTAATTTCACATCCAAACATCCACTTATAATTATGAATATTTTTATTAAACTGTATAAGATAGGTTCGTGAGTTATTCGAAAAAGAACAGTCTATATTTAAAATTGTCAATGTACTGCCTTCATTCTTAATCAAAAGCTTCTCATCAAAACTAATTCTATTATCAATATTATACTGCACAAAATTAATTTCAGGGTTCATTTTTAAAACACTTGAACCGTTGAACGAAGATAAACGTTAGTAAAATGCAAAATAACGAGGACTATAACGAGGACATCTAAACAAGGGCCTGCTTTAGCCATGCGTACGTCGTTCTGCGCATCAAAGCCTCCCCTCTCCTTCCCCTATTTTGCCGTGAACTAGGGGAAAATTGTATATATTATGCTACGATCGGGAAAATAGCTTTGTTTGAAGGTTTTCACTCAGCAATTTTAAATGTCATGGTAAAAAAGATTAGAAAAAGTTTATTTTAATTTTAATATCTCCCTTGTTTATAGAACCCATATAATATCATTATAACTTACAATTGTTTGTATGTATGGCGTGGTGTTTGGGTGGGAGGGCACGTGTTCTTGTGTTCTTTAGGACAAGCCCACTGGTTTAAAATAATGTAATGCTGCGGTCAAATGATTTGATTTTTTATAAGCTTTTAACATATTCTGGTATTGTTATTATTATTATTAATTTTATACACTGCGCCTTACTACCCGTTTGGGCTATTCACACGTTTACAATAATGGGGTAACAATGAGGAAGGTAGAATTTAGAAGAAATATACTCGAATTGGTAGATAAGGAGATTGGGAAAAAATTTAGGAGGAAAAAGAAACTTACAACACATCGGGATTTAAACCCCATTCTTCCCATCGCCATCAATCCATTCTCTTAGAGAGTGATGTCTTACTGTGGATTCACACGCTCACCGAAAAACTAGCGCAGAACAGAAACGTGATCACGTGACTCGCTCTAAGACAATCACAAGATTTCCGCTTAATCGATTGCTCCGATCAGGATCTTTTTTTTTGACAAGCTCAAGTATTTGTGGTTCTGAGCCGCACCAGTGTGCATGCCAACAAAGGCAACAGTCTCTTTTTGTTGGGTTTATCATTCATTATTAGCACCGCGTCTTACTACCCATTCGGGTTATACGCACTTACGCTAATGTGTAATGGAAGGGTGATTGTGAGATGAAATGAAGGACCTACAGTTTAACGGGGAATCCGAACCACGGCGGAGACCTGGCATTCCCCACATTCACAAGAAGTCTTGTCAGAGGTGAAGGAAGGGTTTGGTAATCAGATAAATCTGTGTTGGGTTTATCAGTGATGGGTAAGTGTGTGGTTTGAATCTTTGATGAGTTTACCAAGGTGGCTCCCCAAAAATGGTTTCCCACTCTCCCTCCACACAAATATCGGTGCATTCCCTCTAAATTCTACGTTATTCATTCTTGCCCCATTTACGTAGCTATAATAATACCCTAATTGTTGTAAAATGCAGTGCTCACATATAAAACACACACATAAAAATAATTGTCTTATAACATTGTTTTGTTTTAATTATTAATATGTTCACTTTATTGACACTTTTACTATCGTTTGTCTTTTATGACTACAATCCACACAAATCACCAGAAGGAAAAATAGTAGGCCTAGTATATTATTTAAACTTAAAACATTTTGGTATAATTTAATTATCTACAACCATTAATTTAGATTATATCAGAGATATGCGTATCCTATAAATAATTCGTTTCCCCTTCTTTTTTTCCAACCATTTTGAGGCAAGCATAACGTCTTTGTCTGTCGTGTACAAACGAAATAGGCCCTCAATTAGACAACCATTTAGCACTGCAGAGAGATTCCCCGCTTCCCCGGCAGAAGCGCCAGTAGTAGCTGGAAACGAGACAAGAAGTGCCGATTGCGTCTCATCGTAATGAAGTCCTTATAGTTAATTACTCAGAGTGGCGAGACGAGATGGGTGGTTTGTGTTCAAACTTCATGTTCTCTCCCCGATTACTCTGAAAACATTACACAATTAGAATACCAAACAGAATAAACTAAGCTCGTCGGGACTTGCGATCAAAGTTACTTAGGTATACGAACCAATCTTTTTGTATAAATTCCCTTGACAAATGTTTATTTGCCCAAATGTGCTATTTTTTTTTTTTGTTGAAAGAAAGAAATACTTTAGGTTTCTAGAAATATTAAATATTGGCTTTGGTAAGATACATATTCTGTTTCACATTTATTTATAGCTTAACTAATGAGCAAACAGACAGCTTAGCTAATTATTTTAATTATTCGTAATGGATTCATGACCCTACTCCTGTTTATTTAATCCTATCATAGAGTTTTAATCAAAGTAAAGTGCTCCTGTTTGAGTCTGTAATGGTCACGTGTTGGCCTCTGATCCAGGGGATATAGTTTGATACTAGGCCTGGTATATTAAGAATATATCCACTTCTACTTTTCAATAATGTGACCCATTCTGTTCGGTCTAGTAATGGGTCAATCCTTACAATTCACCCTCTTCTTTTGCCTTTAGGTGATCTATTTTTAATAGCTTTCCCCCACCACATTTTAATTCCCATATGGGCTATCCGCTTTAAAAACACTAATGGAGTAGGCTTGATGAAGGTAGAATTTTAAGAAAATTTTCATGGAAGGAGAGTGGGACCAAGTTTAATAAATGGAGATTGTATGGTTCCCATGAGGTTTGTGTGAATATCTAGAGATGAAGGTGTGACCAAATTGAGCTCTCACGAAACAATAGGGAAAACATGTCATTTATATTTGATTCATATTTATAGATACATAATTTTATTTTTTTATTTGACGTGTGGATATGGAAACTATTGATTAAAACTTGGGTTAAAACATAAAGAGATATACAAAGTATAGTTGTAATATTAATATATTCTCGTCTAAAGTTTGCTAACATGTTTTAAAGGAGACTTGATTGTTTAAATTATATTTCCTTACTCATGATAATTTAATTTTTGTTGCTTATGAATAATATGTTTGTATATTATTAGTATTGAATAATAATATTATAAAATCTTTATTTTCGTACATAGTAACAATTTGCAATATCCTTCTTAGCCCTAAATAACTTGAAGGTGCAAAATGTTAAACAAAATAATCAGATTAGGACACATGAGTCGAACATAGTAAAAAAGAACAAATGATTGCTACTCAGCGCCTTGCAACCCATTTGGTTGCACAAATTAAGGCACCTGAAAATATTCATAAATAGGAAAAGACGGGGATACCAAAATTAAAGTAGAAGATAAATGTAATGTTACAATTTAATTTTAAGCATTATTTATTGTGTAACACCCACGCCCCCCTCCCCCTATTTATGTATTCATATACCCATAAATAACAGACAGGTTGGTTACAAGAGAGTTTTATTTGTATTCAACAAGATGGCAAAAATGCTCTATGAGAGAATGAGGCATGCCCAGCGTTAGGTGCTGTATCCATACGCAATGGCCAAAGAGTAATAATAACACAATCAAAATGCGGGATGCCTACCTAAGTTCATAAACGGCCAAACAAACACGTTAAACAATTACGGTTAAATTGACCTTCGCACAAATCTGGTATGGATAACAATAACAATGAAAGATGGCGATGGTAAACCCTAGACTATGGTAATATCAAAAAGATATTATCTAGTCGATATCAGCGACTCTAAATTTATCAGAGTAATGGACAGAATGTTCTAGATAAAAGAATATCTTAGCAGCCATAAATGGGCGTAATAGAATATACAACAAAAATAGAAACATTCGTTATAGTTAGGAAACTAACGTTAAAAATTTCAACTCGAGTTAAAATAATAAGCACGCCGACTCGCGGCCCCTGATTTAACCAACAAAGAATAAATCTCCGATGTTTAACAATAACCAATAACTTCCCATTAATAGCACGAGGCATAATCTTAAATCATATGATTTGACAAAATTACAATATAATACGGCCCAATACAACACATGACCTAAAATGGCGGTGCACAAAACGTAAACCCATCCGTGAAGTGGATAAAGGATTTTCCCTATCAGACAAATGTTTTGGGACCAACCGTGCAATGGTATTACGTTTAGCCTTAGTCTTTAAGAGAAATTCAGGAGACCCGTTATAAATTTAAAAAAAATCACTTTATAATATAACATCCCCAACGGCAATTTTGAATGATTAATGCCAAACTGAATTTAAAAATAAACAAAGCTAAATATATCCAAGACCAAAGTACCTCACCAAGTGATCGTAGTGCAATGTGTACTGGCACTACAGAGTTCAGCCATTATATACATACGATTGTGGTCACGAGTTCTCAAAGCGCAGGAAGCAAGGATGGGTATAAGGGTAACGGGGGTAGTACTGTTCTGGAACATGCTCACACAGTCTAGGCATAATTAAAACGCGTGCTGAACAATAGTTCCGTTATCCTCCAATCACAGCCATTGGTGCNGGGGGGGGTAAGCACTGTTCTGGAACATGCTCACAAAGCCTAGGCATAATTACAACGCACGCTGAACAATAGTTCCGTTATCTTCCAATCACAGCTGTCGGCGCGCACCCAACTTCCCTATATTGACTGTCTATTATTTTCTTGGCGTGGCACAATTAGAGGTGAGCAATGAACTATGATCCCTCAGGTCAGTCTGAAATAAGTCGTGCCGCGATGTTGTTGTTGCGTGGAGCCTTGTCGTAACGAGGCAACTGAGGCAGAAGCGGTAAGCCAAACCATCCTCTTCTTTACGTGTTGTAACAAGGTTACAATTGATACAAAAATAATTATCCAAGAAAGTGATACTTAAATATATAGAAAAAGTTATATGTTTATGAAAAATTCTTAGGTACGCCGAAGCTAATATTTAAGTTTTACTTTAAATTAGAAAATTTAAGTTCCTATTAGTAGCTATATAAACTATACGTTGAAAGTGTGCTTAAATAAATTCGAAGTTAACTGCACACATATATTTGGAGGCAATAAATATTATGAATACCCCAAATAAATTAGTTGTCAAGGGGCAAACAACAATAACAGGTACACATAGTCAAAGAATAAAATCCTATTAATTTGAGAGAAACCAATGGTTAAAACAAAATCCAAATGCATTCTTATCATATGGTATAAACCAAGCTATATGTGCAAGATACCTTCATAATAAATATATATCCCTCAACAAGTCTCAAACATGACGAGAACTAACTATATAAAGTTTTCATAACTTTCGGGAACTTACTATGAGAAAAGATATTAAATTAAGAGCCTAAGCGGCTAATAATAAGTGTATGTAACACTTGGCGTAATGTCCGAACGCAAATAATATGACTAACAGGATAATATCGTTAGCAATGATTAAGTTTTAATTTGATTCATCCTAAACAAATCTTGTCTCACAGTAAACTACATCTTCATATTAGAGTATTTGGAAAACTATTCTCAAACAAGAAATATGAAAGTTCTACGAGTATATTTCCATATTAAAATCTTTAAATATATATATATATATATATATATATAATTATATCCTATCAATTCTCCCAACGAAGCACTTTAACAAAAGTGTTTTTAAAATATAGAATATGTCCAAACATAATTTTGAAAAATAAATATATGTTCAACAATTATTTATAAGCCAAAACGGATCTTTAATTCTCTCAACACCTCGTAGCTCGATGTTACCCACCTAGGTCAAATCGAACACAACCCAAGAGTGCTTGGTCGAACGACACTTTATTTGCTAAAGTCAGAGGGCGGGAGTTTAGGATTCACTTTGGGGTAACACACGCACTGGATAGATGGAGAACATTGGAGAAGCCACATAGAAGATTCTAGAAGCAGCTCCATCTATCTTCATCTCTCTGTGAAACTTTTTCCCTGGTTCTGCCGCTGCTAGTGCCTCCTGGTGGCGAGCCTTGGGAACGCAGTCGCGAAACTTAGTTTGAAACTCGGAGTGTTGATGAGGGGATGAGTGGAACCGGTGGTGTTGGGCGTGTTGCGTAGCTAGTCAAACAGGGCAACTATGATGAGTAGATAACATTGATATGTAATCTATTTCTTTGGACCTAGGAACGATGTTACAAATTAATTAATTACTTGTCGATCTCGGTGGTCTTGTGGTAAAGCGATTGCGTTAGGAACTGATGTTCGTGGGTTCAAACCCAGCTAGAGTCTATGCATTTTTCTTAATAAAATAAAAATCCATAGCACAGTTTCCTACGGAGCGCAAGAAAAAACATCTGTTCAATGTCAATTTCGAAATATAAAAGAACCCTGGACCTTATGTGAAAATATATTTCAGAAATTTTCGCGTGCTGATAAAACCAGTAGTTTCAGAAAGTGCCCGTTGAATACCTCAAATAAATAAATATTAACTATTTATTTATTTGGGGTAGTCATATGCCTCAAATAAATTGATAAAAAATAAATAAACTAGTTATTAATTGATGTATTTAACGGGAACGTTCGAAACCAACTGATTACATCAGCACGCGACACAACACCCAGCAACCAACCGTTAATTAATCACTATCAAAAGGTAAACTCATATTTCGCCAATTATATATATTTTTTCGGTTATGTCAGGAATCAAACCTTGGGACCTTTAATTCAATAGGCAGACACGCTACTGACTGAATTAAGCTTTATAACATTTAATTTATGTCACTGTCTTTATAACTTATGTAATCATATGATTAACACTTAACTATAATGATTAAATGCCTTTATGAACCAAATATACAGTAAAATGTAGAAAATTAAAGTGTGTGTTAGGTTATTTTTGTACTGATTTATATTTTCAATCATAATTAATTTTGTTAAAATGTAGCTAAATGTTTTAAAATAAAATTGAAAAAATTATCAACAATAACTGAACTTATTTTTAAATTCGAATTATCTAAGTTAAATTTTTTTGTACTTTTTATCGTTTTTATCGGGATTCATCACTTGTATATTAATTATGGAATTTATGTGAATAAGCATCAAGAAATTACATTCTTCTGAATTTACTGTGATTAAAAATTGTTTTGACACCTTATTGGGTAGCATATATCTGGACATTTTCTGGAATATTTTTCCACTGAAAATTTTTACTAAAGGTACTTGAGTAAGTAGGCTAAATAAGTTGCGTATAATAAGAGAAGGATGCTAATTTATCCCTCCTATGGTTTGGATTAGTGATAATAGATTTTTCAGTTAATCTTTATTGAACTCGTGAGTTAAAATACGTATACTAAGATTTTCTTCAATTCTTGAAAGAGCTCCACTAAATACTTTGATTAAATTATAAACCCTTTCTTAAACAAATACATTTATTTAATTTACCAATATTTCATTATTTCCATTATATGTACCGTTGCGTCAATAGTTTGTTTTGATTAATTTTTGTGTGGGTTTATAAGTATGTTATTATTGTATCAGAAACCCAAAAGGCTCCTTTTACGCAATGATGCCACCTTGCATAACATACCAAGAGTAAGCCAATCGGTTTTTGCACTGCATTATCAAAGGCATGTTAAGATCTTTATTAGTATGTAACTTTATATCTATTTCCTAAAATAAATAATCCACATCATCATTACCGTAACCTAGTTTGTCTATGCGAAATTATTCTGAAACTACCATTATGACAAACACCGATAGCTCAACTCCTGCAAACCCGTGTATAGACTAACTCTTAAAGAAAGTATAAATGTATTTATTAGTCCAATACCCAGCAGAGTAAACCTGTAATCATGCTCAAATCTTTAAAGACTAAGAGGCTAAAATATCTAACTATGGTGGTGGTTGATTCAACTTTTGTATCTCAGGCCATAATAACATCAAAGCAATCATTTAAATTTATATAATCCAAATGTATTTAATACTTAACAACATACAAACTGGTTTACAACAATTCACCTAAAAACAATAAGCTAAAATATTAGAGTTAAATTACCATTTAGAATACAAATATAAGGTAACCTAACATAATCAGAATGTAATACATAATAAGATTTACATTTATCCACAGGATGCAAAATATAATAGCGACTGGAAATAACTAAAATAAAAACAAACACATAAAATATATCTCTTCTGTGATGCAAACACCTAACTGTAAATCAATATATTTTTTAAATATTTCAGTTTAATGACCTAAAGTGTTCATTCTTGAGGGCTGACATTGCTTGCCTACGACTGAAGGGCTACTGGCTTCTTCATTTACTTCGGTCGGTTCGATCCAAGCAGCCTCCTTTTCACTAACCTTGGAGTGGGACAACATTTAAAAAAAAACTTTCTCATATGTCTAAACTCCTATGAAACCATCTTAATCTCTCAGGACTTGTCCATTGATCTGTCTGTGCCAGATCCAAGGTGGCCCTTAAAACCTCAGTGTGATGTGGAATTCAATATGGCTTCCAACATTCAAAATGGTCGCCCCATACCGCACAGCAATTAAGCGTCTAGCCCCTCTAAAGCCCAAATACTCTGACTCCATAGCAGTAAATACTTCGCAATTCCTTGTAGGGTTATTTCCTGTTATTCTTTTCTCTCCCTGCCACACTAGTTTTTGTGATAGTATAAACTTTTTGATACAACCTACCGTGTTTTTGGCCTCAATACCTTGTTAGGTTATGTAATTTATGCACCCCCTCGCCCCCCCGTTGAAGCCCCCTTAAACCATCATCTCTCCTTTTTTATTTTATCATTTTTTTTACTTTTACTCTCTACACCCTGAATTAATAATGGTCATTTATCTATGAAGGGTGATGTGATTCTCCTACATGACAGAACCTGTCAATCCAAGATGATGATAATATGAAATGACGTTACAAGACTACTGCAATTATCGTCCTCCTTTTCCAGAACGATATTCCAACCCAATTACTATGTGAGTTATAGAACTTCTCCGAATTTATGTTGTAACAAGGTTAAATTTGGTTATACTCCTTCATTAGAGAGTTAAATCATATCAATATTAGCAATACTTTCATTTAGAAACCTAGTCCAAATCCTATTTTCCAGAGTTCTATTTAATCATTTAACAACATTAACCCTATAATTTATATACGTATAGTAATGGTTATTCTTCTTCATTTTCATAAATTCTTTGAAATTGACATTACACAACTCGGTTCCATTATCACTCTGCATATTCTTAACAGGAGGAAAGCCATTTGATACCACTTGTCGAAGAACATGTATCATAACTACAGTAACGTCCTTCCCCATCTTTGCCATAATGGGTACAGTGCATGCACGTTTAGAAATAATTTCGATGACAGTAAGAATATACTTGTATCCCTTGTTTGATTTGGATTAGGGTACTTTCTCAACCAAATCATCCTGAAGTATCTCGTTAAGATAGCGTACCCGAATATGTATTCGAGTAAAACTTCAGCGAGTGGGAGATTATGAGTATAATGTTTATGGAATAAATACTTTATAAAATGATGCCAGTCTACCTTACTTTATCAATGTTTAAAATGACCTTGTTCACATGGGAATAGTGGCTGGCCTGTAATAGCACTTGCAAGAGAAGTAAATAATCGGTAAACAATTTCGTTTGGAACATCCTGATAGGTTTAATCAACTTTTCTCCCTCTCTCAATCTTGTAAATGCCTTCTCCCTCAAGCTCATATTCCTCTACAAACAATTGCTTAGTGATGAATGGATACTTTGACCCAACACGTGACTTGAAAGTTGCGTAAGGTACATTCCTATGTCAATGTACATTCGCCTCGTCAAGTTCTAGATAATAATCATCATTATAATATGAAGGCTTCATTCTGAAACGTAATTCCAACAGTCTTCACGTGTAATTATCGATAGTATTATTCAGAAGCACTGTCCCGCAATTTTTATCAAACAGTACGTGTAGCCCCCAACACGCCAATTCGTCCGCCATAGCGCTAACCATAAGCTATATCTGAACTATATA
The DNA here is from genome assembly GCA_902151445.1 of Timema monikensis. NCBI lineage: Eukaryota > Metazoa > Arthropoda > Insecta > Phasmatodea > Timematidae > Timema > Timema monikensis. Next base: position 44,721 of record CABFVZ010003657.1, on the reverse strand, counting down.
GAGGTATGTAAAGATAAGTTTCCAATAGTTGTTTGTAATGCTTATACTGGGACGAACTATCATCCTTATTCTCTTCCTCCATAACCACTGTTTTAGATCTAGCTTCAACCATCTTAACCTAATTTTTAGTGGTTACTTGATAGGTTTTAATGTGCCCTAGGTAGCAACCTTTGATTCAAGACGTACATCACATAACTGTTTATATTTTTGTTTAGTAATATTGTTCACTTTGATATATTCAGCAACCTTTACAGACCTGATTCGAGACGTAAATAAGCCTCATGGGGAATAAACCAAGAATTATATTTAAACGTTTTTAAAGGCAAATCTCATGTAACGTTAGAAAGCTTGAAGAGCTCTTCTCCAACATAAACGACATTTCATCACCTTCAGATACTTCGAATGAAGGTGATCTTACAAAACTATTGTTCTGAATATAAATAACACTCTTCAGATTCATGTCTACTACTGATGAAACCAACTGTGATTTCTTGAACTTAAAGCCCGTTCCCCCAGTCCGAGTTAGATGGAGATCCTTTGAATCCTCTTTGAGGAGGATAGAATTCAAGTAGATGTAGATAAAACCTGCAACAGATATCACATCCACATACATCTTAGATGCTGCAACGGACGGTGCAAAGTGGAATTTATACTACGTAAATCTAAATCATTAACATCGTGATATCGATCGTTACCCATATCTTTTATCATTTCACATCGAACATCTGCGGTAAGCTGGAATAGTGGCAGCGGTACTAATTTTAAAGAGTATTTACCAGCTAGTTTCAAATTGACTAGAATTAAACAACTAATAATTAAGTAGGTGTGCGTCTGTCCATTGTTACTGAGTTTCTCTGGCCCGAGCTTAGATACACGGCCTCAGTACGGGAATCAAACGTCGAATCCCTCCGTCTTAGACCGTAGTGACGCCTTAGGCCACGCGACCATCGACCGGGGGCATACCAATGATTGCAAGAGTGCGGAAAAAAGGGTGGTTTTGCTGGTTCACCTTCTTTTCCTAGCAAAGCTACTCTTTATCAGCATAGGATTGGGAAGTGAACCAGCATTTGAAAAAAAAAACTTATTCATTCGGCGCCATGGGGTACCCGCAACCCAAGGGCTAGCACAGCTAATGTCGTCCTTCCAAGTGAGAAAAAAAGGTTTTTTTACCCATATTTGCTATCTAAACGTATTCATTCTGCGCCAAAGTGTACCCATATTTGCATGAACAGACATAGCAGAGCGTCTACCCAGATCGTCCATCCTCATCGGCAGCTAGAAGGTGTCTGGTGGATAACGGTACTTACAAAGGATCTTATGCACATCGGGCATGTGCCTATGTGTATTGGGCAACTACCACCATTACATTCGGCACGCCCTTTGAAGTGCCTATAAATAGACTTCTAAATCATTACAGTCGGTCATTTAAATTTGTGATTGAGCCATATAATCATCAAGATGAGTTTTGACGCACTGGAAAATTGGATAAATTCAGGTATGTTTTAAAGCGTTTTGTATGTTTTAATGGTAACTATTTTACTTATTACTTCTTTGGTGTACAGAGGTATTCGCTCTTCTTCTAGCCTGTCAAGAAGACGCACTCTCGGTGCCTGCAACCATAGTTCAACCAGAGGCGCCCGATAGCCCGGACCCTTTAGCAATTTTTACAGAGGACGAGATTTGCTTGGTGGAAAACGACAGGTCCATGGGTAATTACCGGCCTGCGAGAAATTTTAGAGACTTGGCAGTGTTTTTTTCCCCGTGATAGTAATTAATATGTATTTATTTAATTTCAGATTTTTGGGATGCGTTGTTGATGAGGGACGTAACGCCCGCAGCGGGTTCGTCTGATGAGGTGTGGGTACCGCCCCCGGAGGCTGAGGGGTCGTCTGATGGTGTGTGGGTGCTGCCCCCGGAGGCTGAGTGGTCGTCTAATGGTGTGCGAGCGCCATCACCGAAGACCGGTGATGAGATCAGTGCCCAAGCCGGCGCCACAGCCGTCTTCCCCTGAGACCAAAGGGTCGAAAAGTGGTATAAAATGTTTTGGCTAAATTGGACCTGATATATCGCCTAATATGTGAGTACCGTCGAGTTGAAATAATACTATAGCCAGTAGTTTGTAAATAGACAGCTTATTTCGCAAGTGTTATCCGCGCCCACCGTTGTTTAGGCCTAATACCAGCTACACCTCTATCAACAGAGAGAAAATTATGATTGTTGTTTGCGATGTACTGGATCAATACTCACCCGTAACATTAACTCGTTCTATAGTATGACTATTGGTTCCGGTATTCAATTCCTGACACGGTTAAAAATGTTGCTTTCATACCGCGCTGAGAAAATAATAATTGCCATCTTAGCCAATATTGGTACTGGGCTCGATTGTCAAGTAGAATATTATCTAATTTCCGTACCTGGTTGGTCATGCTTGAATTGGCCCACTAGATGGCATCGAGAGCCAGCTTAGTTAATGTAAGGTTTCTAGGAGAGTTTACAAATAATAAATAAGTTAATTGAAGGTTTTCTTTAACAATTAGCTGACTATTTATCATAAGCCAAGTCATGTGATATGCAGCTGATATTTTATACAGGCAGAATCCCATATTCATACGTCAAGTCACGTGTTATGCAGTACAAATAGTTGTAGGGTGGAAAGTAAATAAAAGTTCTGCCACAATCTCCACTATTTAACATAATCATACGTGAAGTCATATGATATACAACTGATATTTTAAACAATCAAAATCCCATATTCATACGTCAAGTCATGTGATATGCAGTACAAATAATTCTAGAGTAGAAAGCAAATAAAAGTTCTGCCAGAATCCCCACTATTTAACATTTTCATAGGTTAAGTCATGTGATATACAGCTGATATTTTAAACAATCAGAATCCCATATTCATACGTCAAGTCATGTGATATGCAGTACAAATAATTCTAGGGTAGAAAGCAAATAAAAGTTATGCCAGAATCCCCACCATATAACATATTCATACGTCAAGTCAGGGGGTTAAAGTGTATTTGTGAAGGATCCCGGGTTTGATTCCAAGCACGATTGAATATTTATGTTTAACTGCGCTGGACTGTATTTATTAATCACACATTGCGAATGTGGGTAGCAGTTAAAGAAATTTTAACATCATATTATATTTTGCAGTATTATTTTAACGCGTAAGTTTGCAGAAAATAGGTGTTTATGCTTTTTTTTTTAGTTCAAATGGACGGAGACATTGTTCCGGCGCCAGGACAGACCGTTTCACCTCTCACCCCTACCCAACAGCACCGTGCCAAGGAGTCGGGGTTCAAGCCACAGCTGTGGCGAGGGTGACGGTGTCCCCGGTCCCGACGGGCGGAACTTCTTCACCCCGGACCGGAATTAGTGGCCCGGTAAACCAGGTGGGTGTATCTTTTCGCCAAGGCGTCCTTCTTCGATTCGTCGAGGTGAGAATAAAGCAATTGAGGTGTTTCTTTTATACCGGTAGAGAAATTACCGTACATCTAGGAACTTCAGCAAGCGATCGTGACGCCTCGTGAAGGGAGGTGAAGATAGTGATAATGAGTGGGGGTGAAGTAACACATCAATACTGGCTCCCTACCTGGCAGGAATTAACATTTATCTTTGAAATCAAACATGCATGATTATCTCGAAAACGGGAAAAGCTAGACAGTTTCTCCAAGACAACTTTTTTGTTAATTTTTACTTCCTGTTTTGTAATCTTAAGTAAAAATTGGTAATACTTACTCTGACATATTTTATTTTAGAAAAAAAGTGTTACCACCCCCCCTTTTTTACATGATGAGGGTGGGTAACGGTAACAACACATTTAGTTTATTAATGATCAAGGTTTCAATAAGTAGTATACAAAGATTCATTGTAATACCCTAAGCAGTTTTCATAATATTTCACACAACAGTCATTTTTAGCTCTATATTTAGGGGTGTATACCGCCCTTAATATTTAAGATGGACCCTAGGTTGCTTATGAGAATTATTCTAATTTCACCCAAGGAGTATCCTACCAAAGTTTGATGCAATGTTTTAGATACCCGTATATATTTTAATTCTAGTCAATTTTTTCTTGTACATATTTTAAATTAAAACTATCTTGTTGTGTAAATATAATCAAATACTTTCTAAACTGACTTGTAAATTAATACCAATGCCACTACTCCCGCTACGAGCTCACGAAACTGATTGTTTCCTCTACACCTAAACGTGTATAATTTACTTCAAGGTGTAAGATATAATCTATAAATAAATATTCCAAGTAAATTTTTCACGGCGTGAGATAAATTTCTAAAACGTTTATTTGCGTTTAAATAAATATTCCAAATATACTTTTGATGGCGTGAGCTATATTCTAAAACTTTAAATTGTGTAAAATAAATATTCCAAGTATACTTTTCATAGCGTGAATTATAACTGTAAATAAATAATCAATGTATACTTTTCACGGTGTGAGATATATTTGTAAATAAATATTTAATGGATACTTTTCACAGTGTGAGCTATTTTTTTGTATAAATATTATCAAAACTGTTATATTTGTGTCTTAACATCTACATCCCCTCCCTCTTATCCTATAAATACAAGTTCATATAGCTTATAAGCTCAGTCTCAAACATTATGGACAAGTTGAAACATCCATTTTCGGCCATCATAAGTTTTATTAATGATCAAGGTTTCAATAAGTAGTATACAAAGATTCATTGTAATACCCTAAGCAGTTTTCATAATATTTCACACAACAGTCATTTTTAGCTCTATATTTAGGGGTGTATACCGCCCTTAATATTTAAGATGGACCCTAGGTTGCTTATGAGAATTATTCTAATTTCACCCAAGGAGTATCCTACCAAAGTTTGATGCAATGTTTTAGATACCCGTATATATTTTAATTCTAGTCAATTTTTTCTTGTACATATTTTAAATTAAAACTATCTTGTTGTGTAAATATAATCAAATACTTTCTAAACTGACTTGTAAATTAATACCAATGCCACTACTCCCGCTACGAGCTCACGAAACTGATTGTTTCCTCTACACCTAAACGTGTATAATTTACTTCAAGGTGTAAGATATAATCTATAAATAAATATTCCAAGTAAATTTTTCACGGCGTGAGATAAATTTCTAAAACGTTTATTTGCGTTTAAATAAATATTCCAAATATACTTTTGATGGCGTGAGCTATATTCTAAAACTTTAAATTGTGTAAAATAAATATTCCAAGTATACTTTTCATAGCGTGAATTATAACTGTAAATAAATAATCAATGTATACTTTTCACGGTGTGAGATATATTTGTAAATAAATATTTAATGGATACTTTTCACAGTGTGAGCTATTTTTTTGTATAAATATTATCAAAACTGTTATATTTGTGTCTTAACATCTACATCCCCTCCCTCTTATCCTATAAATACAAGTTCATATAGCTTATAAGCTCAGTCTCAAACATTATGGACAAGTTGAAACATCCATTTTCGGCCATCATAAGCGGCCCTTCCGGCTGTGGAAAGTCACATTTTGTAGCAGACTTTATCCGTCACTTGGACACAATGTGTGACGTTAAATTTGATAAAATCACATGATATTATGCTTTCTGGCCACCGAGATTCGAACAAGACGGGTCAAGTCCCCACGTCATATTCTGTAAGAGTTTGCCGGAAATGGATGACACCTGTAATGACTATCCACAGCTGAATATCTTGGTCAACTTGAAGCGTGAAGCCAACGAAGTGGTATTCGATCTTTTCACCAAAGGATGCCACCATCAAAATATTAACGTCATGTACCTTACACAAAATATATTCCATCAGGGCAAGGGCCAAAGAGACATTTCCTTAAACGCACACTATATCGTGCTTTTTAAAAATCCCAGGGATAAAGCTCAGATTCAACACTTTTCGCGTCAAGTCTGTCCTGAAAATCCCCATATTTTACAAGAGGTTTACGCTGATGCTAAAAGTACGTCTCACGGTTTTATATTGTAGATTTCAAATAAGGTACAGCAGAATTGTTCAGATATAGAACCAACACAAATGTTGACTTCTGCATGTACCTACCCCGCAAAAGCTATAAAAAAAACCGACACTTCCCGATTACAGATCATTTCATAACCATGAGTCCCATAGTGCTGAAGCAGGCCCCTCTGATATGTGCGATGTATCGCATGAACCCGCAGCAACGTGGCCCCATGCTTAAAATGGCCGACAAGAAATTGATGGACTGTTTGCGAGTGTGCCTACAACACTTTAAAAGGGCGGGTCCTGTTGAAAAATGCGCAGAAGACAAGTTACATGCTCACAAGCAGGTGTTGCGCAAGCTGGTCAAACGAGGAGAGTGCTGGAAGAGGAAGAGACGACTACTTGTTCAGAAAGAAGGAGCGTTCCTGCCCTTACTTTTAGTCCCTTAATCAGTGGTGTCCTCGGTTCCTTATTCAACAAGTAGATAATGGAACATACGAAAAAGATCATATTGGTGTCCCCGGAAACGTTACACCGTTACGAGAAACACCACTAACAAGTGGCATCGGCCACAAATTTAGAGGTCTCTGGGTTGAACAAGGAAATGGACCCATCTCTGTTGTACTTAATACCTTACGATTAAAGGCACGTAAAAACGCTGAACTTTTACTAGAACACATTTTTTCCTGAGGTGGCATCTCTTGGGTTACAAACGGAAAAGTGAATATTCACGATACGCCTCACCATATATCCCATATCCTGGATTTAGTCAACGATCTCGTCAGATTAATAAGACATAGCGAGCCGTCTGGGTGGTGAAAGTTTCTCACGGCACTTTAAAAAATAAACGTTCCGAAAGAATTTATCGTAAATACGAAACTTTGGCACCCATTAAAGATCCAACACCCGTACTCCAATCACATCGTCGCTACGCCCTAAGAAGAAGAAACTGAAGAGGGTGGACCAAAACAGGTGGCTGCCGTTCCGAGCTTAATGGACCATTTAGCCGACATCTACTACGACCCTTATCATCCTGCATGGTTTGCAGGGGCGGCATCGCTAATAAAGGCGTCCAAGAAAGATCTTGAAAAATTATGAGAATTGCTTCGTCCTCATGATGGTTAAAACCTACACAAACTGGCGATAAAAAAGTTTCCACGCAACAAGTACGTGTTATCAAACATTGACGATCTCTGGCGATATGCGAGGTCTTGGAAAATACAACGACCGTGCAGTGTACTTGTTCACCGTCATTGACATGTTTAGCAAATGTTCTGTCGAAGACGCTTATGTCCAAGACGGGGAGCGTCGTGAGAGATGTCTTTCGGGACATTTTAAAACAAAGTGGCCGTAAACCACTAAGTTTACTGACCAACAAGGGGACGAAGTTCACAGCGTGCTGACCATAACCGTGGCGGTCGTCGAAACGAACAAACATCATGGAAGGTCAAGACATTTGCGCCCACAAAGCAAGGCCGGTGAAGCCGCTCGCCATCACCAGTATGTTCAACACTTTGTTCCCGCTGAACGAAGTCGATATTAAGCGAGTCATCGTCAGCAGGAGTGTCAAGAACATCTTTACGCCCCATGTCCAGCTAGAAAAATTTGGAGGGAACTGTGCGGTTTTTAATCGTACAGAGTGGCAAGAACTGGACAGCTACAAGTCGGTAATATCAAAGTTGTTCAGCAACACGCAACCTCCTCAGAAGGTTAGTCTGACTAATCATTAAATCTCTTTGAGACGCATTTGCGGTGACCGTATGGTCGTCATCAGCAAGAAACAAGATGCCGGACTTAAACGGGTCGCCTACCTAGCACCTAGCTGGACGCGTTTTTGTGATGTGTAGGACCTCATCAACGTCGCCGTCGACCGTCGGGATATGTGGTTGACACCCGTCGCATGCTATTGCAATGATTTGATCGACACACTCATTGAGGATGTATGCGACAAGCTAACAAAATCAACGGATGCCATCGATCTCGAACAGCCTATGGTGGAATCGCACATAAAAAACCTGGATCTTATCAGTATTACCTACTATACACATCAAGTTGTCGGTTTGGACTATTACATGCTGGATTGGGAGCTAAAAACAATTTTACTAACGCATCTAAGAGACACTATAGAAAAACTTATGAATGATTATATGCAGCATTCCTGTAAAGGTGTATAATAAATATTATGTATGATGTCTGTAAAACCTTTAATGTTTAATAAATATATGTCTTTTAATAACGTGTTTTACTCACGCAAAACCTTTTTGTCCCCCCTTAAACGTAGATACGGGTCTCGACTTGTCGAATCGTCAAACTGTCGCCTATGCAGCATTCCTGTAAAAGTGTATAATAAATATTATGTATGATGTTTGTAAAACCTTTAATTTTTAATAAATATATGTATTATAATATCGTGTTTTACTCACGCAAAACCTTTTTTTTCCCCCCTTACACGTAGATACGGGTCTCGACTTGTCGAACCATCAAACTGTCGCCTAGCTCACAGTTTCAAGGTCATGATCTATTCTTGTCTTTTTGAGCCGCCAAACTTGCGCCAGCCATCAGGGAAAACCTATTGCGTCATCATTTAAGGTCACGATCTATTCTTGTCCCAACTTATCTTGTCGATCCGCCAAACTGGCGCCACCTATGAGTCACCATGAAAAACCCATTACCACATAAGGGGTTGCGACACAGGGAAAACCCATTACCACATAGTGTGGAGGGGTTTGCGTCACATACCTCTAAGGAGGGGTAGCGAGGGGAAGTGAAAGGGGGTCTCGTTACTGCTAGCTGCTTGGAGATCCACACTCATCTCTAAGCGACCGACCAAAGAAGATGCTAGCGATTCCTCGCCCCTTACGCACTTTGCACCCGGTCAGTTGTTCAGCCGTCCCACTCTCTCTCTGCTGCAGGAGAAAAAGGTTCACACACTAGTCCACCGTGGGGTGCTAGGGCTGCATGTTCCCCTAATAAATAACGCCCCATTCCCATCCAATAATCAATTAGCACGCATCAAAAATCAATTATGAATCATCAAGAACCAACATCATTCATCAATAATCAATTAGTAATCACGATCCAACATGTCTGGGGAGGGAGGGGAAGGGGTGGCGTTGGAGGGGATTTCGTAATCATCACTTGGGAGGGGAGGGGAACAGCCAATCAAAGGACAGAGATTGCGACAATAACATTGAGTAATCATCACAATACACACTCTCTTCACGTTGGGGTCAAAGGTCAAACTGGGCGCATTAACCGATCGAACTACTAGTGACTCCTCTAAGATACAGAGTTAAGGGTATTAATATATAGAAAGTGTACTTAAAAATGAGGAGGTGTACCCATACCTGTATCTAGATTATCTTCAAGGAAGAGAAGTTTGTAGCATTAGTTATGACACAGAGGACATTCACCATTACTTGGTCAAGCTGTCTAGCGTCAGGATGCCGGAGGGAAAATGGTAGGAGGGTGAAGTACAAGAGGGGATGACTGTGGTAAGGTATAGAGGTGGGGAGGGTAGAGAATATTGTTTTTCGTCACATCATGAACCCCTAGACTTAAAAATGAGTGGTCGTTTGTCAAAATTTGTCCAGCCATTTTCTTGTAATTTTAATAATCGGAAACGGACTTATCAAATTATATAGAAGATTTATTTGAGTTTTAATGATTCATTGATACAACCTCAATTCAACTACTAAAGTTGTTATAACAATGAACATTGGACGGTCCTTAAGAATGTTTTTTGTTTACAAATGTTTGTTAAATGGTTTTCTGACGTTTCTTAAAAAAAACTATTTAAAGTCTTTTGATTATAGGTAAACACTCACTTTTTTTCATTTTACTATAAATAACAAACTAGCTACGTTCATACATTTATAGAATATATCGCTGAGGTTGAAACTCTTCGCTAAGGAGCACAGACGCGCTGGAATCACAAAAAGGTTTGATATTTTAAAAACATAATTCATGCTAATCCAGGTAACACGCTATTATGGCTATAAAAACATCACACTTTAAGTTATCTAACCTAAACATTAAATTAAAGTTTGAAATTAACTCACTTTAGACGACGATTTACGCGAAATATCACCTTTCTGAGATTTACGATAAATGTTTACAAACAAAGATCGAACATTCCTCAAAGTCATTTAAAATAATGAATCAAATAGCTAAAGCTATTATTTATGCATTTTAGTGAAGATTACTCCATCCAAATATCATATTCTGAAAATTGAAAAAGGACACCTGGACACGGAAATCGAACCCGGGACCTATACTAAGCCAAAGGTCCCGGGTTTGATTCCCGTGTCCAGGTGTCATTTTCCTATTTTCAGAATATATCATTTTAAATATGTTGGTGACATTTAAGAATCTAATTGAGGATTTTTAGAGTGCTTTCACACCATAACAACTGCCCTCATAATAAATAGCGCAGGTTAAGGAAATATTGTTTCAAGAAACGCCCCGGTTGAAGGTACAGAGAGCGCGACGAAATACCTGCACCGTCACGAGTATGAACACACTAATTAAAAATACTCTCTTGAGAAATATAATTATTATTCGGGCAGCTTCGTGTCCTACAATAATTAATTACAATTTGATGAAATAGTTAATGGCGCTTTAATTAAATAATTACTCACGTGAAGGGGGAACAATACGAGGTAACATTTTTGTTAAAATTCCTCTTTTTTTCCTTTTTCGGTGGAGGGAGGAAGTAAACGTATTTGCTAATTTTCCCACTTTTTTTTTTAATTGGACTGGTGTGTGCGTAGACTAAGGAGTTATTCTCGTATGGTGTGGTTTGCCAGTCACTGTGAGGGCGGGGCTAAAATACCGACAGGATTTACCGAGTTATTTCTTCCTAAATAGTTTCTCCCTTCTCCTCCATACAAATGCTGGCCCATTTCCACTTGGGTATATTTTCAACATTTCTACTCTACTAGTGTGGCCCAGATGGGTGGTAAGACGTGGGGCACAAAAAGAGAATTCCTCTTGTCTTACTACCCGTCCGACCACTAGTGGGCTAAGGATGGAGAAGGTATACTTTATAAAGTGTACCCGCAGTTGTGTGTAAAGTGGTAAACCATTTTGAAAAAACCTTCACAGTACACCAGGCAAGGTTTCGAACCCTATTCTTCCAATCAACGGCAAGCCAGAGACCACACGGAGCTATTCCTCGTACCCACCCATAAGAGGTACACGGACTTTCTTTGTCGTGGAATAGGGTTTTAGAAACAATCACAAGTAAAATCAATTTTAAATTCTTTTATCGATATCTTTGTGAACATTGTTTCAATCACTGAAGCTTCGTGTAAGATCTTGTTTACTCGAGTTTACTCAAATAAACCAGTCTCCATTACGAGGGGAAGTGGTTTTTCACCGAATAAAAATAATATAGGCGTGATCACCCTCCTAAGCTCCATTGTGTGATATTCTTGGCATGATAAACAAAATAAGAATATCGTGTTTTATAGAAAATTAAATAAAAACAGAACGAAACATTGCAAACATACTCGTTAAAAACTTTTTAACAGCTTGTTCTTTTCTTACTAAGTGCTCTCTGGATTACCCCCGCCCCCCTTTCTCTTCTTCCCCCTCTCCTAGTATTTTAATAGAGTAACTGCTTGCGATAGTAGCTGTTTAGCTGTTGGGAATTGTCTTTTAATTATTGTCTGCACTCTTGCTGGTTGTGATAGGCTTGGTCGCTCAACTTGTCTACCGAGAAACATTTCTCTACGAGTTCTCACCGAGAGAGATTTATTTACCCTTGTTTAGCTTGGTCTGTTCACGATTTGGACCTTCCTAAATTTTGTGACCTCGCCTTTACTCCAGCCCAGTGTCAATATTTATTTGTCACAAAAAGTAAACCAATGTTGATCTTCAATTTTTATTAATTTATTTTAAGAATTTAAATTATATTTAAAAAAATCATAACGAGTATAAATTGTTATTTATATAAACATAGCTTGTTTTAGAAATTATTAAGAAAAAATAATCAGAATAAGTTAATAGCCTTTCGTTCCTTCCTTAATAACCCATCTTTCTAAACTTAAAAGCTCTTAACTACTTTGGTGACCTGGTGGTCTAGGGCTAAGGTGTCAGACTTCTGTGCTGGCGGCCGGGGTTCAATCCTCGGTCCCGGCACAGATTTATCTGATTACCAAACCCTTCCTTCACCTCTGACAAGACGTGTATTAATCACAACTTGTGAATGTGGGGAATGCCAGGCCTCCACCGTGGTTCGGATCCCACGTTAAACTGTAGGTTCTTCATTTCATCTCACAATCACCCTACCATTACACATTAGCGTAAGTGCGTATAACCCGAATGGGTAGTAATACGCGGTGCTAATAATAATAATAATCTTAACTACTTTAATGATTCTATATTACCGCCTTTATGAGCCTATCTCACCGCCCTTATAAACCTATCTCACCACCCTTATAAACCTATCTCACCACCCTTATAAACCTATCTCACCGCCCTTATGAGCCTATTTCACCGCCCTTATGAGCCTATCTCACCACCCTTATAAACCTATCTCACTGTCCTTATGAGTCTATCTCACTTCCCTTAAAAACCTATTTCACCACGATCATGAGCCTATCTCCCTGCCCTTATAAACCTACCTCCCCACCTTTAAGAGCCTATTCCATACCAATTAATAGCCTACTACCCGTCTTTAGCTATTCACTCTTAAAATCACAAATGTATGTATGACACATCTCAAGAATCTACTCTGTCGCCCTTAAAATCATGTTATATTGTTCTTAAGGGGCTATATCAATTCCAGATCTAGGCTTATATAAATAGGGGATTAGGCTTTAATCCAAGCATCATATCCGACTGCTAAACAGTCGAATTAACATGACGAGAGTTATTTTAACATTTGATCAGATTTAAAATGATTATCCGTTTTTTTAAATATTATTTTCTATTACTAAATAGTATTTTTTAACAATACATAATATGCATTATTACTAGTATAATTATTGCGAAGTTTTCAAACATCTTCATCTTTTTGTTTTAGTACTGCGTCTCACTCACTACCTGTTCAGGCTGTACTCATAAATGTGCTGTTTATATTGTTGTTGAAAGCTCGTATTAAATATAATGAAGATTTATACAAACTAAATTGATAAACTTGACTTTAAAGGAATTCCTCAATAACGTTCCCTTACATGATAATATTATGGATACTAGACGGAAAGTTAACTAGAAAGGAGGAATAGTAAACTATGACGCAGATTCTTTGATTGATTTCTTTTAAAAATAAATTGAGTCGTTAATGCTATAGTTCAGGGAACAACTGCAAGGCTAAGGGAGGAAATCCCCAATGAATGGTCAGCACGGCACGGCCAGTACGTCTGTGGCCTCGAGGAGGGGAAGTTATTTGTGTCAACTAAGCAGTTTTTTGGTTTATGTAAATACAAGAAAAAATTCATCTCTGCTTTTAAGAGATCAGGGAAAATATGACCATTACCATATTCCCTTCTCTTCTTAAATATTTCATGCACCCAGAATGGTGAATATGGCACTTTTGTTCACGCTCTTATTCCTCCTCAAAAACTTCATCCACTACCATTAACTCCTCTTCGGATGAGCTCTCCATTGCAACTGGGACTTGTCAAGGACAAACTTTTTACTGGTTCGGTTCCATGCCGTGATAGCCGTTCATAGTGGGTTTCCTTCCTCCTATTGTAAGTGATATAATTGTGTAATACCATGATTTATTTTTAGCTCCGCGTCTTACTACCTCTTCAGGCTATACGCATGTGTACTAATTATTACGCTAATAAGTTAGGGATGAGAGAGGTTGAATTTATATGAATTGTACTAACATGTTCGTGGAGGGAGATTGGAAAACAATTTAGAAAAAACTTAGTCCACCTGCCCAGGATTCTAACCCCAAACTTCTGGTCGTCGGCAGTGTAGTCGATTGCGGGAGTGACGCCTTAGACCATTCGGCCCTTGACTTGTTTTTTCGTTAAAGTTTCTACTTTTTTCTTAAGAACTCTAGATTTTTAACGAAGTCCAGAGGGTAAACACATTTTAATCCAAATACATTGTTTTCTTATCTTCTAATAAAACTACAACACAAATCATAATTTGAGCTATCGGAAGTCATGTTATTTCCAATAACCTACACCCGAGGTTATTTGCGCATCACGTCTACCACTTTTACGGACTATCCGCCTATTTACTAATTATATAGGGATACAAGAGGTAAAAATTAAAGGAAATGTACGCATATTTATGTGGAGTGAGAGTGGAAAATAATTTAGGAAAAACACCTCCACGCCTTACTTGGACTCGGAACCAAATCTTTCCTTGACAGGCAAACAAGATTAGATGAGACTGACACTTTTCTCACACGTTCACTGGTGTGGGTTTGTGAATTAATTAATTAGTTAATTAGTTGGGGTTTAACTGCGTCCCACTAATCGTTGGATTATACGCGTATTGGCCTATATATTAATTACTTTAGTGGGATATGAATTAGGAAAGTATAATTTTAGAGGAAGTTTATACAAATTTGCGTGAAAGGAAAGTGGTAAACCAGTTAAGAAATAATTATCTCACTACATTCTGCTAGGATTAGAACCCCATTCTCCCCGTCTACCGCAAGAGTGGCGTGTTGGGTCATTCTACCACTGATATGGCTGGTGAATGATTGGTAACTAAAGTTTTCTCCACGTGCTCTTTTCAAGCCGTATGGGAATAAAACTCCAAAACAGCCATGAAGACCTATAGTTACACCATCATAGAAATGACATTTTAACAAAATCAGCAAATAGGAGTAGATTTATCCACATTGAAGGAAGGACGATGCTTTTATCATACAAAGTTGTCAACATATTTTTGGAGGTTACATGGACGTTCTTATGAATACAAGAAAGTGTTTATCAGATTATACGGATCTGAATAGAGTAAAAAATATTATTTTTCTTATTATTTGAATTTCAAGTAACACCCATATAAACATTGTGTATGACTCCATGTTTATGGTAGATATGACCCTAATGTCACTGAGTACTGCTTTGAGAAATGTAAAACAAAACTTATAAAAACCATTTAAATGTATTTGATTTTAACCCCAGGCTCTTAATCCTACCTTTATTATGGTTAGAAAGGGGGGAAAGTGTGGTTCAGGGTTCCCTACATGCCCCTAAGTTCAAATTAGAATAAATTTCAGTCCATCAGTTTGTGTTAAGAGCCTTAAGAAACAACAATGTATGCATATTTTGTACTAAGAGTGGTCATTCACAAATGATCTGTAGCAATTAATTATTTGAATAAATAAATCTATCTATAAATTTGATACTATACAGATTTCAAGTTGTATGTTTGTCTTTGCCTAATATTACACAAGTAACCCTAATGGGTTTTTTAAATTTAAGGAATTCTAATCTGCGTGATTAAATAAAAATATAATTTTTGTTTTAAAATATCTATTATACAAAGTGCTACCAGCTGGCAGTTGTAATAAATGTTCTTAATCCCTATTGTAATTTTAGAAAATATTGGTGGCAAAACAATAACTAACGTTGTATTGGTGTATTGAAATGAAATTTTGTAACAGGACAGATTTATAAAGAGACCAGAGGAGGAAATCACGTCAAAGATATAAACTTCGTCAAGAATAACACTATGTATACGGAGTTTTTTATTTGACTGAAAGAAATAAAAAATAGCTTTGGCCATGCTAAAAACGAACGTCTTTAGCTTTCCTCAAACATGAAAAATATACCAAATCCGAAAGAAAATTATTTAAGTTATATTTCAATAACCCCAGAGTTGATCTGTGTATGACTTTCGAAAATATGGGCACTCGTATTAAAAATGTACAAGGTGACCTGGTGGTCTAGGGGTAAGCTGTCAGACTTCTATGCTGGCGGCCGGGGTTCAATCCTCGGTCCCGGCAAAGATTTATCTGATTACCAAACCCTTCCTTCACCTCTGACAAGACATCTTGTGAATGTGAGGAATGCCAGGTCTCCACCGTGGTTCGGATTCCACGTTAAACTGTAGGTCCTTCATTTCATCTCACAATCACCCTGCCATTACACATTAGCGTAAGTGCGTATAACCCGGACGGGTAGTAAGACGCGGTGCTAATAATAATAATAATAATAATAATAATAATAATAAAAATGTACATGGTGATAATAGCCAGGCTTTGAAAAAAGCAACTCCACATCCACAGACATCACCATACGCATTCCACAAAATGGACTGAGATAAAACTGAGAAAGATCCAGGGATACGCGTCTTTGTTTATAACCTACATCACGTACAGTCACTAGATAAAGTTCCAATTCAAGAAGTATATCATTCTTGCCAGCTAGGACTCTATAATTTAGGTGTTTGCGTCACAGCAAACTAAATAAACTATTCACATACGTGGACTGAAAATAAGTCTGAAAGAGGGGACAATGAAGTTGCTAGTGCTGTTCATCATTACTTAAAAATGTTATTCTAACAACAGAGTATAATCTAAATGTAAGGAATGTTCACAGTTGACAGTGATGGCTAAGGTGGGAAAAACAAAAGCAGCATAATGCGGTCGAGAAACTATAACTGGCGTTCTAGTGCCCCTGACAACATTGGGTCCCGTGTGTGGACATAGCTTTCTGCCATGTGACCGGACAAACTCGGCAAGAAGTTAAATCAATGAAGACTAGCCTATTATTATTATTATTAGCACCGCGTCTTACTACCCGTTCGGGTTATACGCACTTACGCTTAATGTGTAATGGTAGGGTGATTGTGAGATGAAATGAAGGACCTACAGTTTAACGTGGAATCCGAACCACGGTGGCGACCTGGCTAGCCTATTGTTCTTCGCAAGAGTACCCCGCTGTTTACAGGAAGCACGTTGACACTTTATTCTTGTGTCACACTCACTGGACAATAAATACTGGAGGTATAGATTCGTACAAGCATATAATACGCTGAGTACCATACAAACAACAAAAAGGAATAAGTTCAAAATAGGAGGAGTGGGTGGATAAATTAAGTTAAAATAGGCCACAAATGCACAATTCTATTTCCGTGATGTTGTTGGTTCTTCTTCATCCCTTCATATAACGCGATAACAAAACAAAAATACTGTACCTCCAGCAATGAATTCGGTACTGCTTATTTAAGATCTGATGATTAAGTATGTCTTGCTAGCAAGAAGCGGTGTCTGCTTCAGAGGAGAGCCTAAACTTAGTTTGTTGAAGGAACTACGTTCGTCAAGGTATTTTACTGTTAGTGTGTCAGATGAGCTCCATGACGATTGTAGCTCTGCTGATAGTGAATAAGAATGGTCATAGTGTGTAACACAAGCACAATTTTTAAATTCAATGGTAGTGCTTTGTTTTTGTTTTTTGTCTTGCACTACAGGATTTTTTTCAAACAATCTCAAACTTAAATTTCTTATAGTAGAAACATTTTTGGACTTTGATATTTTTTTAAATATCAGTAGCCTAGTTGTTACATTTTGGTGTTGTTATTGCGAAGCCATTTATATTGCTACTGACTGAAATTGATGATAGTTTTGCATGCAAATCAATAATTTAGATACTAATTAATTTCAAAACAAAGTATATCCAACATTTTCTACCAAGTTTAATCCTAATTTTAAAGTAGAATGACTTAGATTTTGTATCATAATTCCAGGCAAATATACTAATTTTTTTTAATGATCATATACTGTACATTCAGACAAAAATTATAAAATAATGATTCTATATCATCATATTGTGAATACAGTTTTCTTCCATTTCCTTCTACTCAAATTCGAGTAATTTGTCTCTCAATTCTATCTTATGCATTGTTACCACATTATTGTGAAACATGGATAGTCCGGTGTGCTGCACAAATAAAGTAGCGGGAGTAATAGTAATGTTAGTGTGGCCATGTTTGTTCCAGATGGGACCACAGTGCATCACAAGCCGAGCAAGCGTAAGAAGGAGCCTGCGGCACCCACGCCCAAAGTGTCGCCCGCTGGTCCAGGTGTTGGCGGTGACCTGAGCGATGGAGGGGGTGGTTCGGATAGTGACAGAAAGAGGAAGAAGGCCCGCACCACGTTCACCGGTCGTCAGATCTTTGAGCTGGAGAAACAGTTTGAGGTGAAGAAGTACCTGTCGTCCAGCGAAAGGGCGGAGATGGCCAAACTTCTCAACGTCACCGAAACTCAGGTGAGTGAATCTGCTGGTTACGTTGGACAATGGGTTGTACGTGTCACTGTTAACTTTCCAGAGGAGAAGCTGAAAACAGGGCATCCACAGTATTAAACTATATTATTAGTTGGATAAAATAACTACAAAACTGGAATATCCTCGTGTATTCATCATCACCACTCATAATTTTATAAATCCTATTATTCCATAGGTGTGTATACAGCTTGCAATAATACCAAGGACGGATAAAATATACCGGGAAGATTTCCAGTGGACCATCTTGCAAGTTGCTTGCTCACATATCTACCACACATCAACAAGACTACTGTTGAACGTTAACTCTCTTTATACTTGATCAATTATATCCAATTTATTTATATATCTATGTTAGATCTTATATATATATTGTCTGCAGACGCTGCGAAAAAAACTGAGAAATATTTTCCATAATTATGAAGATTTAAGATATTAAAAACGGTTTTTGTAAAATAAACTTAATGGCTTTCTCTACATTTTACATAACTTACATCAGTAAGTGCAAGTGTTTCAATTATGACGGATCAAAAGAGCCATAGTGGTATGGTGCAATGGTTAAAGCCACCACTGGCAAATACCATTTATATATTTATGTATTTGGCTTGAAAACTTTGTAAGCTATTGAGGCTACTAACATTTAAAATTAATATTAAAAGTCAAGAAAAGAATTAATGTAGTGAGACAATAGAGGGTAGTATTTAGGATTGAATAGAGTAGAACATACCATTGTGAAATTTGAAATGTAACGAAACTAGCTAGAAGGGTGGTATTTTTTGTGTTTTATAGTAATACAGGAAGTCAGGAATCCGGAGGAAATATATGCCATGTCAAATTTTCATCAAGTTTTGTGCACATAATGTTTGAATGGCTGGATGATATATATACATTTTAAACATTATAACTAACCGTTTTTTAGCTCCTATATAGGCTCAAATATTAATTAGGAACAGCTAAAAATAAATTGTGACAGCCGTGCAGATTCTTAACCTACTTAAAGTAGGTTTTAACCCGGCAACGGATATTTTGAACTTCGTATCGGCTTGAGTTTTTGCACACGCAAAAAAAAAAGTTTAAAACAAAAAGTGCTATTTACGGATTTCGTTAGTAGAATGATGAAAATAAATTATTTATATCGGGAATACTGGCAATTGAAACCTGGCCTTTTCCCCCCTATAACATTCTCAAAGATACAATTTTTAGCCCATACCAAATACTTTTGGCTTGCCTAGCTCCTAATTCGATAAACAAAAGTAAATTATAAACACCTATGAGTAAAGATTTGAAAACCAAGATAGCTTCTTCTATAATGAAACCTGAATTTTAACATCTGAAACAACAGATGCTATGGACATAATTTAGATGGAGTATAGAAATAAAAATATTTTGCTCTAATTTGTAGAGCTCATTACACATCGCTAATCATGTCACCACTTTTTTTTTATGAAAAGGGGATAGCTCAAGAGTTTTGCAGTTTCTTGAGCTTGTGAGCTTCATTCAAAAAGTGATTTTATCTTATCCAGAATCTCTACACTAAAAATCAGTTTTATCTGATATTACGGTACTTATCATTGAATTGTATCAAGACGATGACTATTTAAGTAATAAAAAGGAGAGCTAGTGTTTTAAAATATATTCAGAAAAAAATTAGAACACATTGTCTCCAAAATGAAAAGGCCTGTAACGAAAGTTTTTGACTTACACGGATTAAAGCTACATGGATTCGTAGATACATGGTTGTGGTACCTCAAGCTATAGCTAAGAATGCCAACTATCTATCTATCAGCCCACGATATATATCGTTCTTAGTTAGTTGACGCACAGATGATAGGGTCATAGTCATCTATTGTTTATACTTTGATTGCAAGCTATGTCTTGGTACTGAACAAACGTAGTATTTATTGTTAGCAAAGTACTAACATGTCCTATTTGACTTTAATTGTCCTTTGAAAAGAGCATATATGTCCAAAATGTATGGTATAGAGGCACCATAGAATTTACGCGGTTTTTCAACTTGCGTGGAAACCATTATAACGAATTAATTGTGTAAGTCGTGTAGTGAACGTTTTAGTAATTCAAACAGAAATATTATACTGGTGGGAGATGTTTATTATAACTCCCTTATTGGTGTGTTCTTGCAGGGCCTTTTGAAACATTGTTTATACAGGATGGGGCAGAACGAATTGACAGCTGTAATACCCCTCCAAATCTACTTTTATAACTACTAAATGATTCAAATTAAACTTAAAATAACAAAAAAAATTGACTTGACAATTTTCTACATAGTTTTGAATTATTATTCTGTTTAAAACAATCTCCTTAAGATGGCCACCTTTATATACAATACATTGTTGTATGTGATTCTCAAATCTTGACGTAACTTTGAGTGTGCAGGGATTTCAAAAATACTAAAACACGTATTTGTGATGTATGCAAATAATAAAAGTTTACATTTTTATTATAACATGATAATTAGTTAATTACATATAGTATTTTTAAAACTGTTTGTTAAAAAGGATACATTAATAAAACACTCTAAAACATACATTAAGCATAAAATGACACTTTGGGTCCAATTAAAGCTATAATAAAAACATAATAAAATTATTTTGAATTACTACCATGTATTACCATATATTTCACTAATTTTTATGATTGTAATTACAGATTTAAAAAAAATATGTTTTCTAACTTTCTATGGATAATTTCAAAGTGGTATTTCATTTTAGGCTAGTTTTCCCTATTCCATAGGAATAGCCATTGCTGTGGCGTCGGTACGCCAAACCTTTGACTCCTTCATAATTGGATAAGTACATTAATTAGTAATAACCAATTGACCGCAGTAAATACTCCAATATAGATTACTTTATGGAAAACTTCTTTGACGTGGTGAATTTATATTTAAATAAATTTGTCAATCCAAATTACAAATATGGGTCCTAAGGAATAAAAAAAAATTAGAAAATATTGTTATAATTTGATAAGTTTTATTTTAAAGCATGAGTCGTAGTCGGTATATTTTTATCGACTCTTGCTCCGGCTTCACAGAACTGAAAATAACGATGCTCATTTTTAAGCTACGAAACAGCAACTTCGCTTGGTTTAAAAAGTACAGCGAAAGTATAGCACAACTAATGGGTCGAAAAGAGATGGTAAGTGTCCATAATTGTTTACTAAATAATGATTTCACTTAGAGTGATTTTTTATAAAAGTAAATATAAATCTAAGCTACCTTTGAGAATTTTTAAGAAATAAATAATGTATGTTTTAGCTTTTATAGAAGTTTTTATTAGAGATATTATTAATATACATCGATCTTACGCATTGTGCAACTTTTTCACTCCTAAAAGATTCGAAAATCGATTTTATCTATCTCTGCCTCTAAGCTACCTCTTTAATTTTAGGGCTTGATATTTAATTCCAAACACTCCACGGAGGGGCCTTACGAAAACCCAACATACAACGTTTTAACCTGCTCGGTCCTAAAAAAGAGAGGGTGATAAGAAAAACATTTTGGTTGTGTTATTGGGTACAAAGCAAACTGTATCGGACACATCTTTAGAAGGAACTGTCTTCAGCATGACGCCAGAGAAAGAAAAGTTGAGGGAAAGAGGAGCTTAAGAAGAAGGAGGATTCAAATATTAAATGAAGTGAAGTAAAGAAGAAGGTTTTAGTTGCTGAATGAGGAGGCAAAGGACAGACGGTCTAATTTCACTGACAAGAGGAATGGACCGGTCATCAGACAGAACACCTAATAGTAATTGTAGTAATAATAATATATCAATATCGATGCACACGAACTGCGTAGCAACTCATCCGAGCTCTGTAATACCCTCACACGAACTGCGGGCTAAAAATTAAATTCATAATGACTTTGTTCAAAATGGAAAATGGAGGTTAAGATAGATTAAGCTAGGTTAGGTTAGGTTAAATTAGGTTGCTCCGCAATTCGTGTGGACCGGCTGACAGGTATATTTTATTCCACAATTCGAGCTGGCCCTAATTGAATGTCTGGTGACAGGTATACTTTATTCTGCAATTCGAGTGTGCCCATGAGTAGGCCAAAAAGGGCAGTGAGATGTGATTTTAAAAAAAGATAAGAAACATTAAAATGTTTCTTGGAAAAGTGAGATAGTTCAAACCTGCTTTGTCCGGACCCAGTGAGCTGATCAATCTGAAAAGGAGGGGATGTTCCCCCACCTCCTCGGACTGATGGTGCTACTGTGGATGCTGTGAAGTGTCTCCCAATGTGTGTGAGAGAGTGGCGGAAGTGGTAATGAGTGGTTTCCGGAGAGCAGAGGTCCCTGGACCGACCAGAGGCCGTTTCTTCTCCCACAGTGACGCCGAGTGGTCGCTGCTCTGGTAGGCCGTGGGAACCTTGGCCAACTTTGTGGCCGGACGTTTTCAAGATGCAGGGTTGCTCACAACGTTTGTCTTCTTGCCTTAATATATTAAGGTCACTCGACCAATATGTTATTGCACACTTTTAACAAGTATATGATTAATGCTATAAATAATCATTAAATGATTTATAATCATTACAGTTCACGAGTTATAAAGAGTCAAACTTTCTAGTTTATACTTTTTATGTGCCATTGTTAAGATAAAAGTAATTGTGTGGGGCTTAAATTTAGTATAACTAAACATTAATATGACGTGTACACAATGAAATATTTATAATATTATTAATACTATAAAAATGAAAAATATTATAAATACAATGAAACATTTATAATATTGGTATATATATATAGGCAGTCTAGCCTATTGCAAGAGTAGCAGCACCTTAGAATATGTGGCCACTGAAGCGAGTTACAATTATATTGATCTGTATATATCACTTTCATCGTCAAGGTGGAAATCAAACTTCTTTTTATGTATATCAACATCAAGATCTAAAATTGGAATAAATTACAACTTACCTGGCAACCATGGATTCATATTCAACTCTAGATTCACATCTTATAAACCAGGGGTCTCTAAACTACGGGCTGCGGGCTACATCCATCCACAAGATTATATCCAGCCCACTCCAAAAATGTATCAAAAAACAAACTAATTCTTTCTCTTCTTTAGTTCTTAACCACACAATATATACGGCATGTCCAGTTCCTGTCCACTCGCGCGCTTCCCCCCGCATGACACCAAGCCAGACTGCTGTCGGATTTGCAAACCCTCATTTTCAGTCGCAGGCACCATATGATTATAGAGCTCAAACTACGCTGTAAGAGACAGCTGGTGTCAGTCAATACCTACAACAGAACAGCTTGTGGCTATTTTTAGGTAGTTCCAAGTCTCCCGGCAGAGGGCTATAAAAGGAAGGACGCCAAAGCTGCTATATAATTTTAAAAATAAGTAATTATATTTACTATTTATTGTAAATATACATTATTACATTTAACTTGATTCATTTCTCACAGAGAAGATTCAACATCAATCACTTTGATCAAACACTGACTGGCTTTAAAAAGTGGCAATTTTGCAGACGTAGCCGTCCCTATTTATCAATTGAATCTAAAGTTCCAAGCTGAAACAAATTGATTTGTGTTCTATTCGTGCATATCAAGGCATTCAATGCAAAAATTATGCTACTTAAAGAACAGGTGAACGTACATAATGTAGCTCATTTCTCATGTTATGAAATATTTTATGAAGACCGTGAAACAGAACTCCCTTCTTCATTTCCAATAGAAATATCATTTCTGAATTACAAGAACAATTTCGGGAAAGATTTTCTTATCTTGTTGGAAAAACAGATGAAATAAAGTTATGAAGTTGTTTAAAATTCCATTTGACTGCATTGTTGAAACACTACTAAGTCGGTTTCAAATATAAATTATTGATCTCGGATCAGATGAATTGCTGAAACACAAGTATTAAGATATAAGCTTTGTCCAATTCTATAAATCTTACAGCCAGAGCAGTTTTGTAATTTTTTTGTTGTGTTGTCACTTTTTGGTAAAACAACCTATATTAATAAATATTCTCAAGAATGAAATATGTTAAGTCTAACTATCAAATAAATTTATCTGATAGGAATTTAAAGTAAATTCTAATAATGGGCACCTCAATCTTGAAACCTCAACTAAGCAATATTATGAAATTAAAAAAGAATTTCCATAATTTCCATTGATCTTGTGCAAACTCCATGAATTGTTTGTTAGGATTAAAATCTCCCATTGCTGTTCCAGAGTAAATATGAGTTTCTGTTTCTTGAAAATATGTATACCCTTCTGCCTTTATTTGTAACTGTTACATTTATCTTTCGTTCTGAATAATA
>CABFVZ010003657.1:0-20257 GCA_902151445.1 Timema monikensis | reverse complement strand
CCCCCCCCGAAAAAAAATGTATTCATTAATTTATAAAAATTATTTTATTTTTACTTGGGACCACGAAAATGTGTAAAATATATTATGTGGCCCGCGAGCCAAAAAGTTTGGAGATCCTGGTGTTAAGTAAGGGCAAACGCAAACAAAAGAAAGTTACGGTGACGTCACATGAGGGGAAACGTGTATTTAGCTTAGTGGTGGGATGTAAATTGGTAGGTGTTGTTGGTGAATTGTCGACTGTCTATGTGGATAAGATGACAGTATTTTGTAGCTTAAGGTGAATTCTCACGTGTCATTTTCACTGACTCATTTTTCATGAAAATTAAAATGAAAGGAATTGGTTCACATGTATCTTTGATCATGATGTGACTTGATCAACTACCGTTTCATTTATAGAAATAGTGCCGTTTGAAATAAATGTGAGGTGTGGTTTGTGAAATGGGTGTGCAGTTATCGCACGAGTTAGGAAATTGTAATAAAAGTAAGCGTAGATAAGCGCGTCAACAGTCATTAACGTCTGTCTGGCGTGTTCAGACGTCAACACGAGTCGAAACGGGAAAATAATTATTGAGGATTAAACTCAATACATGATTACAAGTGGTCACAGTGTAGTGTAACGTTGAATTTAAATAAATCTTTACATCCAAAGAAAGACGAACTCACTAAATTTTTTACATTAAAATAAAAATGAATTCAATATTTCTTGCACAGGTTTACACTGTTCATTTTGTTTTTATTTTTCATTAATGATTCAACCTAATGAAACGAGTGTTCTGATATATTTTTTTATTAATTTTCAATTCATCTTTAAAAACGACAAGTGAGAACTGGCCTTTAGTGATTAAGAATGAGTTATCTCAATATAATTCACATGATTACCAGTTTTATGGCATGCGATAAGGTGTTGACTTGGGTTCTCCTAATTTTTGGTTAATTTTTCCTGACTGTTGTGTGCATACATGAAAGAAATAGAGACAGGATTAACCTGACTCCAGACTCTTGAGTAGAAGGTTTTGAACATTTCTTAATGTTTGGAGCTAAGTGCACCAAACTCAACTCTGTCTTTGTCCAATCACACAGGTTGCATCCACCAAAGACTGTCACTCATCACTGAGTAAAAGAGAAATGCTATTTTCATTTATAGCACATTAGTTTATTATGACTGGAATCGAACAAGGGACCTTAAGTCCAGTAGGTAGACGTGCTATCAGGTTGGATAGTAACATAGTATCATATGAGGGGATGGGTCAGGGGAGAGGGAGGGAAATACCATCTGTCGCAGATAAATATTTTCAATTTTTTACTTTTTGTCTGATAAAAATGTATAACTATCAGTAAATGGCATATAAAAAACCTAACAAAACTAAATCATACATTAAATATTGACATTGATTAAAATTATAATGTAGAAATGTATTGTGTTATTTTATTTGTTGTTGCCAATATAAAATAAATTGTATTGTAAATACCACGCCTCAAACTTAGTTTATCTTTTAGTATGTATATTAAGTAGTATTGAGTCATACCATCTTATTGTTTTTAATTAAAAAAGTAAATACTCACTAAATATTGCTACTCCTGTAGAAATTACTTCTTTTCTCTTTTTAAATATAATCCTTAGATCAGTGCGTCTGCCTATTGAACTAAGGGTCTCTGTTTGATTCTCGGCATGTTTGACAAATAAATAATTTCTGGTATTAGGACATCCCTTGTCCCAACGATGAATGTGAAGGTCTAAGACTGAATCTGGTGTCATTTGTACATTAAATAAATTTGTAAGTCTTGTACTGATAAAATCAGCTAGTTTTGAAAGTGCACGTTAAATATCCCGAATTTAATGACATGAGCAATCTTCCGTATGGGCTGTTCTGTCTGTGTACCGTGACGTCATCACCTTTCCACTGTGAGAGCTATTCCCGTCGAGTTCGTTCCGTCTTAGTGTATCATTCCGTTGGTTTTTTTTGTTTTTATTAGCAAACACAATTTCTCCCACAGAGCTTAGTAAATTATAACCTGTTTGTTCTTCCACTTACCTCGTGGTAAGTTGGTCAATGCCATGAGTCACTTTGTTGAATTCTCGGTAATCGATGAGTCTCATGTTCTGGATTCCTCTCAAGAGCCGCTCTTCATTCAACACTGAGGGGACGTTCACAATCAATGAAGAGAGTGTAACCTTACAACTACAATGATTTATTCGACTTGATGCTTCAGATAGTAGCTGAATGTTGAGAGGAGAGTAGCTGTATGTTGAAAGGAGAGTAGCTGAATGTTGAGAGGATGGTAGCTGAATGTTGAGAGGAGAGTAGCTGAATGTTTAGAGGATGGTAGCTGAATGTTTAGAGGATGGTAGCTGAATGTTGAGAGGAGGGTAGCTGAATGTTGAGAGAAGGGTAGCTGAATGTTGAGAGGAGAGTAGCTGAATGTTGAGAGGAGAGTAGCTGAATGTTGAGAGGAGAGTAGCTTAATGTTAAAAGGATAGTAGCTCTATGTTAAAAGGATAATAGCTTTATGTTAAAAGGATAGTAGCTCTATGTTAAAAGGATGGTATCTACATGTTGACGAAAAGGTAGAGTAATGTGGTGGACGCGATGAAACCCATTTTGTTAATTGTAAATTAAGTCGAGTATTAAAGTGATTTCTATAAGTAGGAAAAATATATTATCAACCAGTGCAAATATTGTATGTTTGAAATAATGAAACCTTACATCAGATCTGTCAAGCAGAAAAATATTTTATTTTATTCATTCAGTCATTTTTTTTAATGAGAAGTTAAATCAATCTACTACATAAATGTTTATTAGCATGTTTACTGTTATGCCCCAAGGCTGTGTATTAATATCGTACACCTACTTACGTGATGTACATACATTTGCACGTGTCGTGTCTTATATTACTCCTCCACGTGATTGCGGTGTGTGTAAATATGTGACGTGCGTGTCGGCTAGTATTTTTGTGACCATCCCATTACTTGCCATGTTCTGGCTAAACTTCCTTCCCTGCTGCCTGTGTTGTTAATTGATCGACCTGTTAGTTGCGCTCGAATAAAGAACCGCTTTCACAGCATTTGAAAACCCATTAGGACAGAGATCTCGCGGCTCGCATAGTCCCTGCCCTATTCAAGTAGACCTTTGACACAAACTGTCATCTGAATACATCTGGCCTGTTTATTGTTTTGTTTACCTCTTGACATTCTATTTTATTGCAACGCGTCCTACTATCTTTTCAGGCTACGCGCATTAATTTATACTTCTGGGATAGTTATGAGTAAGGAGGAATTAAGATTAAATGTGCCAACATTTGCGTCAAGGAAGAACAGGAAAATATTTTTCAGAATTCAACCTCAGTACACCCAGCTGAGATTTGAATCCCGACCTCCTCGTCACTGGAACATCAGAAGCTAGATGCTTGGACCACGTGCTCACCGGTGTGGGTGCTTTTTATTATAATTTTAGCACATATTACATATTACTACCCGTTCGGGTTGGATGCCTATGTACTAATTACACTAATGGGATTAGGAAGGCTTAATTTAGAGGAAATGCCTCCGAATTTGCGTGAAGGAAGAGTGGAAATCCATATAGGAAAACCCACCTTCAGTGCACCCGACTGGGAACCAACCCCGATCTACATATCTTCAGCAATCTAGTCCAACACGAGAGTAGCGCGTTATACCATGCAATGACCGAAGCGGTTCGGGGAAGGTTAGATATTAGTTGATATGTTATGAAGATTTTTTTTTTTAGCACCACTTCTTACTACCCATTCGGATTGGACGCTTAAGTACTAATTACGCTAATGGATTAGGAATGGGGAAGGTTAAATTTAAAGGAAGACAACCCGAATTTGCGTGGAGGTAGAGTGGAAAATCATTTATGAAAAGCTACCCCCAGTTTACCTGACCAAGATTCGACCTAGGTCTCCCCATCCTCGGCAGTTTAGCTCAACATGAATTTAGTGCGTTAGCCAACTACGCCACTGAGGTGGGTTATAAAGATGTATAATAAAACAGAATACTTGGTATTTCTATACCTTAACGATAATATTGAGTATTTGGAAGAACGAGTATGGAAAATTAGTGAAGGTAAGAGAGATATTTTAAAAGAGGTAGGTATATTTTGTATATCCTTGAAATATGGAGATATTAATATATATTATTTGATACCAAAGTTGAAATGTTGCTGCGTGACACGCCGCAGTGAAACTAATTTCCCAAACTCTCATCGAGCGAATACAGATAGTATTTGTATCACTAAGATATAATTGAGTTAACAGAAAGTAAGTGGCTTAGAGACTAATACGAAACCGCCAGTACAAAATAATGTTTATCTTTGTCTTAAACTCACTCTTGAACGTATTCAAACCTTAATTAAATAATGTCTTAAAGCCCACGGGAATCAGTTTGAAACAAGTTCTACTTTCCTACGAAAAACATATCACGTCGCTCCAAGGTTGTGAGTGATCTCTTGATGACTCAACGTATTTCGAGGCGAGTATGCATTGAGCAGAGCTTTACTTGCTAGACATTATTTTAAAAGCCACGGTTCCCTTCTGACGGACCACTTAACTCTCCATTAAATCAACCAAATTCATGTGTAAGGTTATGGGATGAAACAGTGTCTGTAATGCAGGTGTATTCAATACAAGGGGACTGTAATACATTTAACAAAGATGCAATACAGAGCGTATTAAAGAAAGTCTTCTCCGATTGTAGTTTTGTGAAGTCTTTTATTACGTCTGTAGGTCTAAATAATAAAGGCAGGCGCGCGTGAGCAGTCCCACTATTTGGTTGAACCAGTCGCGAGGTCCTTCAGGTCACAGTTGAATGACTCATTCATCTGCTGTGACGTGACATCATACTCGCCCACTTGGCCATGTCTGGAAGGGGTTATAAATAGTACGCTTAGGTTTAGTCAAAAAGAACAATTGGAGGAGGAGGATTTAAGAATATTTACAAGCATTCATGTTGATACCAACCCCAATTGCACAGACTTTCTTATATTTTGTATTATAGTTTGGAAGACAATATTAAAAAATATGTTTTCAGTAAACTACCCTATGTAAGTTTTTCTCACAAGCAAACACATCATCCTGTTACAATAAGCCCTATTAATATATAAACTGGCATAATGGCAACGGCTTCACTTCTGGTGGTGTAATGCGTCCCATTGGCATATGTTGAACAATGATTGCGATTATTAAACATGATTTAGTGTCCCTCACAAACTGGGAGACACATTTCACTTAGAGACTATAGTGAATCATATATTTACTTCAATGAAAGTGTAAAACTGTTCCTCGACTGAATGTTTTATTATAAGCAACAGCTTTCACCTTTTCGTTTTATGAGGGCTCACATTTATTTCGGTCATAAAGTATTCTTACATTATTTTTGATTAGGTAACTACCTGCTTGTAAATTTCAGCTGCCTAGGTCTTCTGGTCTTTGAGTTTTTCGACTATTTTTTAAACCTATTGGAGCCCCTTTTGTGAATTTTTGGCCACCCCCTCTTATTCCTGACCTATTTTAGGTTAGGAGCTCTACCTGCCTGAAAAAAGTCAGCTTCCTAGGTTCCTGGGCCTCGAGAATATTTTGACTTTGTTTTAATGAAACCATATTCCCCCTACCATTTGGTGGGGCGTTTTGGGAATTTTCTGCTACCAAATATTCCTGAACCATTAAGGGTTAGGCCGTGAGGGGCTAATTGTCTGCAAAATTTCAGCTTCCTTGCTCTTCTGGGCCTCAATAATTTTTCAGCTTTATTTCTATCTCTCCACCTTAAAAATTTCAGCTTCTTATGTATACACGTGTATTGGGCTTTGATAGTATGATAGTATTTCGACTTTTTTTTTAAATCACCCACTACCTTTTGGAGTGCCCTTTGAAAATTTTACGTTACTGGATATTCCTTAGACTAGGGGCTGATTGCAAAATTTCAGGTATTTAGGTCTTCTGAATTTTAAAATATTTTCGGCATTGATTTAATATAGGACCCCAATTTCCGGGAGCCCCAATGGAATTTTGTCCCGGTGATCTTCTTACTTTTTAATGCCTGCAAAATTTCATATTTCTAGCTCGTCTGGGCTTAGAGGATTTTTTACTTTGATTCTTAAGAAACCCCCATTTTAGGAGATGCAATATAAATGTTTGATTCAATTTTTTTTTAACCTTTTAGTTTAGGGGCTATCTGTCTGAAAAAAAATTCAGCTTCCTAGATCTACTGGGTTTAGAAAATATTTCGCTTTGTTTTTCTGGACCACCTCACCTACCCCGATTTGGGAGAGGGAGGCCTTAATACTTTAAGATTCCTAGGTCTTCTAAGCTTTGGGTTTTTTAAATTCACCCATTTTGGGGCACCCGTATTGGAATTCTCTATCACCAAGTATTCCTACACCATTATAAGCTATAGACTACCTGCCTGCTAAATGTCAGCTTCACAGCTCTTCAGGGCTTTGAGAATATTTTGATTTTGGTTTTAAAAAAACTTTTTGAGGACCCTAATTCAATTGCTAAGTATTTTTGCATTCTTTTGGGTAGGTGCTACCTACCTAAAGCAATATATTTTTACTCGGTCTTCTAGTCCTCGAGATTTATTTGATTTTGAGTTTTTAGAAGCCCCCCCTATTGAAATTTTTGGTCATTATGTGTTCCTTCTCCGTTTAAAGTTTGGGGATACTTGCCTGCGAAATTTCAGCTACCTAGGTCTTCTGGGTTTCGACATTTTTTTGGCTGGACCAAGAAATTGATAATAATTATCAAGTAGAGATTTAAATCACTGTTCACATATTTGTAACAATTTTCAGATTTTCAAACATTATTAATTATTAAGCTAAATTAAAATTAATGTTGATTTATAAAAATAAAAAGGATTTTTTATCTGTTATGAAAAACTATGCCCAGATACCATTTTGAACTTAATTATCAAACAAATCTCGTAAAATTTCTAATTTTCTTTATTTTTTTGTAAGTAAACACACTACTCTTAAATAAATGTATTTATAAAAAAATCATTATTTACCATCTAAAGTAAACCCACGAAAATAATTTTTAACAAAATCTTCAGAGCTATTAATATATATATATATTTATATATATATATATATATTTTTACAAAAATCAATGATCAACTTTAAAATGATTTATTTTAGAAAAACGCATTTATTTAATTATTAATTTATATTTCACAAACCTAAAATATACCTATTTTGAACCTTATTGCTAGATCCATTTTTTAAAATATCAAATTCTAATAAATCAGACATAAGTAAGCTACCCTTAAATGAGTTATTCCCTCCTCACCCCCACCCCCCACACAAAAAATATAGTGTACACTTTTATTCGCCATGTAAATACTCCCGGGATATACATTTTAAATAAAATCCTGATTTTCAAAACATTTAGAGTTTTAGAAAATCACTCGTTAATAAACTACTATTGGTTTGATAGTTAGGATCAAAATCAAAAATATATCACGAGCTGTTGCCCTATAATTTGCATGTCAAGTTTGTTTGATAATAAGGACCACAATCAACATTAAAATATAATGAGGTGGCTCCATTAAAAAATACATGATTTTAAAACCATGCTAAGTAAGATTAAATATAGTTTAGAATGGGTCTTTTTACATAAAGAATAGAATTATAATACAATATAATATTTTTACAAACATTTTTAAGCCTGTTTTTTTGTAACAACGTTGTAAATGTCTGGCTTTAAATCAATACCAAAGTCATATTTATAATTTTCGACTTATATCTATCCGTGAGCTGAGATCTCTCGTGGAATTGTTTTTTGAGAAAACTACTGTTAACAAATCTATGTGCTCATAAATTGTTCACAGATTTGGTGCGCAAATTAAACATTATTTGAGGATAAAAATTTCTGTTTAAATAATATTATTTTGGCTACCAACCTCGCATACCAGAAATATCAAAATCATGCCAAATTCATAAATATCACATTCCAAAATGTTTTGTTTCTTAGACGTTTATAAAAAGAATAGGGTCGGATTGCATGAGATTTCATCATAAGATCCACGGGTCACACAAAATCATAGATAGAACCGCATGTGGCCCATGGGCTTTGAGTTTGGCATGTCTGCCTTATAATATATAAATATCAAGATTGAACAAAATCCATCAAATCAATTCAGTTGTGTGGCCAGTGAAAGTCATATGGGGACAGACAGACTTGTAAAACCCACATCTTCAGGTTCGGACAAACATACAACGTAAATATGTATTAAAATTTCGAGGTCGAAAATGTTCACTTTACAATATTTTCTCTTGATTTGTGAAAGTAAAAAGTTATTCTTTATAAACATAGCAAAGGATGAAATTCTACCCTTCCTTGTCAGGGTTGAGAACTCAAGCGCGCGCCTATTAATTCCATTCTAGGATTCATTTACGAGCTACAACTTGCAAGTGCCTTGGTGAAGGGGAAATCTCGTGAAATGTCCGTGAATTTAAGGTTTAAGTTTCTCCTGGGTGATAGATTTATATATAAAAAAAATTACTTCACTATTAAACAGCATATACTTATAGTGAATAATTATTTGATACCATTTAAATATGTACTTGTCAAACGCTACAAACTTTACGTAGATATTTATCTGTTGGTGTTTAATTTGAATACAAACTTATATTCTACACATTCACAACACGATGAAAACTTTAAGACAACCCCTCTCCCAGCTCTCTATTTGTTACAAAAAACCACTCAAAGAAGAACCGAGTTATTACGTTTATCCAAAGAGAAATATAGTATTGTATTTACTGATTTACTGATATACCACTGTATTGTACAAATCATGGTTTCTCTGTTGATGTAAACAAAGAATGATTGTACAGATGATTCAATAGATAGAAAAAGAGTAAGAGATTTAGAAAATATGTGCGTGAGTAGTGAGTGTGTGAGGGAGTGTGAGATTGAGATTGTCAGTGTTAGAGAGTTAGTGTTATTGAGTGAATGTGAGAAAGTGAGTGTGAAAGAGTGAGTGTGAAAGAGTGAGAGTGAGCAAGTGAGTGTGATCGAGTGAGTGATCGTGAGAGAGAGTATATGGAAGCGATAAAGTGGGAGAATGTGTGAGAGTGTGTGAGAAAAACTGTAGGTGTGAAAAAAGTTTATGATAAATGGAGTGTGGGAGAAAGCTGGTGTGATATACATTGTGAGGGAGGTAGAGATTTTTAGATAGAGAGATTGTGAGAGAGAATATGTGTGAGAAAGAGTAAGTCAGCAATTGAGAGAGAGAGAGAGAGAGAAAAAGAATGTGTGTGAGAGAAAGAGTAAAAGAGAGAGAGTATATTAAGTTGGGTAGACAAAACAATATCTTTTTCTTTTAGCACAGAATCTTAGTTCTCATTCGAGTTAAACTCCTATCTACTAAATACGCTAATAGTCTTTGGAATGAGTAAGGTTAAATTTATAAGAAAAATATCCACATTTGCGTAGTGGCAGTGTGAAAAACCATTTGAGGAAAAACACCCTCTGCAACAAGATTTGAAACTGGATTTCCCCGTAGTCAGCAGTCTAGCAAACATTTTTGTGAAATTGACTACTTAACTATTAACTTGAGAATTGAATTCAATTGTTGATTTAAATGTGAACAATCCAATAACAATTTTTTCACCAGTCTAGGAAATTAATTCGTTCATTCAAAGAATGTAGTTAAAAGATGTGTTATCAAACCTACTATCATTGGTTTGTTTACTATATATACATTTTTGTTATAATTTTTATATTTGTTGCACCGTAAAACTTAAGTAAGTTAAATTATGCTAAACTAAACTATCCGTGGTGCAATCAACAAAGTATGAAAAGCTGAACATTCTCTGGAAAAATAAGGCTTTCTTCGGAAATTACTGTTTTTGGCGACATCCTGAACCCAAACCTTTGTCAAAATCGGTTAAGTCATTTTCTTGCAATTTCTATTACCGGAAAAGGGCTTATCCAATTATACGTAATAGAGGCAGAGAAAAATATTTAAAGACAAATAAGAGGAAGGATAAAAATCAACAATGCAATATTTATTTATTTATATATATATAATATAATATAATATTCTTAACCGTATATAATCGGTTTTTTTTATATACAAATAATTGCCGTAATCTCTCTATTTGTTATACCATACGATTTAAGTAAGAGTTGAGTTGTTATTACTTGCATCCAGAAAGAAACGTTAATAGTTGCCGTAATATTTATATTTGTTGCACTCTACCCCTAAAGCTATGTAAACACAGATTTTTGTGTGATATTTGGTTTCTCAAACAGCAGTAATAGTTCGGTAAGAAGATATTGACAACCTTCAGGCTGTATAACACCAGGTGCATCGACAACGTAAGTCACTAAACGTCTTCTAATACTAAATCACTAATTAATATTTCTAGTTTACTATCAATAAACTCTTTGTACTTTTTTCTTTATTTTAAAAGGTTCAGTAACCATTACGCTTTCACTGAATATAGTTATTTTACACTTAACGAATAAAAAAATAGACATTGTTAAATGTTCATTGCTGAAGTTTAAACTACCGAACCATCAGATAAACTAATTACCCATTGTTTCGGATCTGCCCTATTTTTGTACTATTGGCCACGATGCTTAAACTTCCATTAAAAACTAGACAATATTAACCAAAGGAATTGTTAAATTTAAATGTTAAGGTGATTAACAAAATATTTTTTTAAAGTAAGAAAATACAAAATTTAAATCTCGTTATAAATGATGTTTTATAAATTAATTTTATTATCGTCTATATTACTAGAATTGAAGTGCCCACTATTGAAGATGTTGTTCGATCATGCTCTTCAGCATTTTATAACATATTTTATTTTACTATAGATAAATCTTTTAAAATAACTATCTATTTGTAAAGAGCTACAAACCAGCCTAACCTAATCTAGCCTTCCATTTGGCAAAAGAGCACTCAACACATTTTATTGTAAAAAGGATTTGAGATTAAAAATTACAACAACATAGAGTTATTAATCACATTAAACTTAAACACATTTCAAAACTTTAATTGCCTGAGACATTTAAATTTAGTTTATAAACATTAAATGATTATCTTAAATGAATTAAGGTTATAATATAAAATATATAAGGGAATGTTAAGAGCAGAAAACCCCCTTTTGTCTGTATTTATTTGACAAAAGAAACACATTTATTTGGAAAAGAAAAACATTCATGGAATGATGTGCACATTATTAGTCTTTAAATATTATTTTCTCCATAACATTAAATACAAAGTTGTATTGTTGTTTTTAAACACACAAGAAAATATCAATGCATTGAAACAATAAAATGTTGATAGTTTTGAATTTTTATAAACTATTAAGATATATTGTTTCATATTCTTGTCGCAATGTTTTAAACGTCAACTAACGTCAGCTAACAAGATTACACAAAGTTGACTGACACACATCTCGATAGCAGCTTAGTTACTTTGTAAGAAAGTGATGAAGTGAAACATCTTGTGAATGTGGGGAATGCCAGGCCTCCACCGTGGTTCGGATCCTACGTTAAACTGTAGGTCCTTCATTTCATCTCACAATCACCCTACCATTACACATTAGCGTAAGTGCGTAAAACCCGAATGGGAAGTAAGACGTGGTGCTAATAGTAATAATATGAAGTGAAGATTGCAAAATAAAATATTTTAGTGACATAGATATTTTTAAACTAAGTTCTTACCTTGATCGTAGATATTTTTAGCAGCATTAATTAAAATATTGTATTATTTAGCTATCCCAACCAAACTTAGCCTAACCTCTTAACCCTTGAATGGATGAATAAATAAAATCCCCATTAAGTGGTAAATGAAGTTGTTATAGTAAACAATATTAATTTGGGAGGAAGTGTTCACATGTCGCGGGTATGAGTGGAACGAGATATTTTAAGAAAAACCTTTTATTCATGTGTGTGAAAGGAATGAAAGATAAGGTTAAGTTTGTTTGAGATAGGTTAATATTAAGTATTTAATCTATTAGGCCTATATAATAATAAAATATTTTAAGTGTGATAGTCTAGGCATTTACATTTTACTGAAATGTTGATGAATACATTCATATTGTGTACAACCTACTATAAAATTTACTATCTTATTATTGTAATCAATAGCTTCATAGCCATCTTGTTGTGTGTAATAATAGTAAACAAACTGTTTTTAATGTTATAGGACAAAGATATATACTTTTCTTAGTGCTCAGAATTTCTGCATCATCACCTTAGAAAATAATTGCTAACCAATTTGCTCCAATAATTAATAAGAAACATACACTTTAAAACTACATAAATATGGAACATGTTGTACATAGACCCCTCCCTACCTTACAACTACCAAAGTGTAGTGGCTTCTTTTGTTTCAAATGTTGCCAATTATTCTTTGATTTGATAAAACCCTAGCGGATGTTCAACAATACACATTTTTATAAAAGATTTGTAAAATATATTTTTTAGTAAAAATATATGGTTTGGATCCTCAAAGCTACATCACATTTATTTTGTAATATGACCTAACTATATCCCTCAAAGTAGAGAGATGGCATTATTATTATTATTATTATTATTATTATTATAGATAGGATGTACCTACGGCACATGCTTTGTTGTATTTAGTAGACTATGATTAGTGATAGTGTGAGTGTTTCTTATTTTATAAATGTTTCATGAAGAAAGTGCTAGTGCTTAAGACCCCATATGTTAATAATGAAATAATATTTTCAAAATAAATTTTCCTGATTACTATTGATAGTTATCTCTTTAAACACCACCGGAAAAAGCACATTTTGTAATTAGATTTTAAAGAGAGTAACACAATAATGTTCACTGATATGTTTTATAAAAACATATTCCATTTGAAAAAAATATCAATAAATACACTAGATCTAAAAATTAATTTTACAGGAAAACTTTATATTCGATTTTGAAATATATAAATTAATCCATTTTCAAACCAGCATTCTATTAAAGCTATGGGCACGACCATTATCAGAAGATTTGACGAAACCTCTTGCTGTGTAGAGGCGAATCATAAAAGTCTTGAGAATATAATGTCCGTAGCGGAAAAGTTCATTTTCAAGTTACTTGAACATTTCAAAAATTGATATCTCGGTAAAATGTTGATGAATTTATGTCATATTTGGTGTATGAAATAAACGAAGGAATAAAAACTACATACTTACTCAAAAAAGATGTCAAACAACGTTAAATGTGATATTCCAAGGATAGAGTGAAAGGAAATGAGAGGAAATCACTCTTGTTATTTTAAATACTCGTACATTGCTGGCTTCTTGGCTGCACATCACTACCACGTGTTTAATTCAGTCATTTTATACTGAAGAATGCGGAAATAAATACTAGCCTACTAGAACTAGAAGCCTAGCTCAATATGGATTGACTTTCTATTATAGCTCACCCACATCTCTTTGCCACTGACAGAGAGGTCGTGGTTTGAATCTGGGCTGGATGTAATGAGTTCTTTTTTCCTAAACAGTTTCTCCCTCTACCTCCATGTTAATGTAGGTGCATTTATTACAAATATGATCTACTCCAAACCTATGCCAATATCCTAGTTTCAATGCATTTAGCCTGGTTATGTAGTGAGACTCGATGGAAAATAGGTAAAGTGACACGAATGTTGTGATTCGTGCTCTTGGTAAAAGGTGAACAAAGAGGTTGAGAGAGACCTGAATCAAATGTTAGCTACAAAGCCCCGATAAGAAGTTGAGAAGCTTTGTTGACCCAGACGTAGTAGACACGGCCTGTTAACATACCCTTAGAGCACTGTGTGTAGTTCTGCCAACTACCAGCAAGCAGTTGGTTGGTAATGTTAACTCTCCAGCACACTGTTCTTTTTATATGTATCGCCATGAGTTGAACACATGAAGGTTTTGTAGGTGATGTGGAAAGTTGTCCTGCCATTAGGGATGTTTTAAATCGCCAAATAGTTTGTAGCACAAGTCTTTCTTCAGCCGATCAGAATAGCATGTGCGTGTGTTTTTCCTAACTCTCCGTCTCCCTCTTATCTTTGGAAGCTCCACTGACAGTAAGTTCCTCATCGCTTGAGTCAATTTTAATTACTAAAAATAAAAATAAAAGCCATGTAGAGTAGTTTGTTGGCAATGAGTTTGTGTCCAATACCGGTATATCTCAGTGTTCGCCACACTGGTTACGGTAATTAGTGTCCGACACTAGTGTCCCAGTTTGAACAAGGTACGTAGTCTCCTAATACGACACGCTAACAGCTCACCCGACTGTTTACCAGGACAGTCTATTCACCTATTGCATAGTTCCAAGGGTCAGTTACTTAGTTGCATGTAATTCTTTAACCCTTCTCCACTATCTCTAATACCCAACAAGGATTTGATCCACGGGTCAACAAGTGGGCAGGGACCTGACCAACCTGTAATTTAGGCTTATATCAGTTCAGGTGGCATGGCAAGAGTGAGGGATTACGTGCCTCATTTGTTTGCGTGGTGTTTCCATTCTTCACCGCGCTAGACTCTGCGACGCCATCGGTTCTCTTTCGTTGCTCTTTCTCTTGGCCTTTCCTTGGCTTTCTCGAAACCATTATTCGATTATATCCTCTTATTATTATGTTTTATTATTTCCTTTATATGGTTTTGTCCTTTGTTTTCCTGATGCTGGATGCTGGAGTGCTCTCGACCCTTGTCACGTGACTCATGAGATGTTGGTGTCACGCTCAAGATCACTTATATCGAACTTAAATCCTTCAAGGTAGCGTCTTCCACGAGGAAAAGATGCATAATAGTATAATCTTCTAGTTAAATGTATACCTATACAAGGAGTTGACCACTCGATTCTGACGGTTGTTGTTTGATAACCACCGGCTGCATTGCGGTGGTCGTGTCATTTAATCTATCAAAGAGTAATCTGTGGACAATCTGACACTTCCATGGGAATAATTAGCCATAAATGAATCCGTAATTATAATTTCTCTAGTGTTTTGTACAACAAGCACATTTTTTTGTCGTCATTTCTCACTACTCGTTTGGGCTATACGTTGGCTGGATGTATATATATATATATGTATATGAATATGTGTATATATGTACAAAATGCACTAATGAGTTAAGTATGAGAAAGGTTAAATTTAAATCAGTTGTACCCTCGTTTGTGTGGAGGAAGAGTGGCCAATGAGAGTTATGTTTTAAACCATTCGACAACCCAAATGGGTAGCACAAATGTATCAGTAGCTTAATTATAGGGGTGGGATTGATGAAAGTATTTTAAAAGAAGTTTATCTATATTCACTTTGGAGAGAGGGATAGGAAAAGCACATTGATAATTCATGTGTATGAAAAAAAAAATCATTGCGTGGATTGAACTGTATCGCTAGCCTCTTTGTCATTGCTTACATTGATCAATATGAGTCTAACGCCTTAAACAACAACTCGGTCAATGCTAAGGATGATTTGAAACTAATGAAGTTGCCTACTTGGAGATTTTGAAGCTATTTTGCAAAGTGGGTTTCATCTTAACTTGACGCACCTAAGCAGTCTAAGCGCTATCACATATAAACGTCAATGCACAAAATTGAAAGAGGGGGAAGAAAATGAGTAGTTCACCCTGGGATAACTCTTGTCTATTGGTTGATAACACTTCCCCTATTTCTATGACGAGTCTACAGACACTTTAATATTCGCGCTTTAAAAAGATTGACTTGCTTTTTAATTTTACCTCCTTCTTGTTTTCTAGATAGACATATGCTATCACGGACTTTATTAATCTACCTCTTAGCAGGAAGGCTCCCGCAGGCCATTTTCGTGACCAAGTCAAATAGCCTAACTTGTAGATTATGTATAAAAAATACATTTACAAAAAACTAATTCAAGATCAAAATAATAATTTTGTGACATTGTTGGACTTATTTTAGAATTATTTAAGATTTTATGGGATTTTCCCCAACGTTATAACTTTAAAGCTCTCGGGGTAAAACGTAAATTCATGGGAAATCCTATCTTGACCTGCCGTTACGTCACAAGTAGGCAACGTCCTTACCACATCATTTAAGTCTTCCCAAGCTTATTTAGTATTTTTTTCTGGGAATGAGTAGGTTGGTGTTCGAATTCCGGCCATTTGTACTGAGAAGGTATTTTTCATAAAGTTCGCTTCCAAGCAAATGTGAGTACAATTTCTCTGGATTCTATAAAATCATTCTTACCCATCAGTGGCATTAGTATACATTTATTAACTCCTGTCCAAATCTTACGGTTGCTCTCTTAAGCTCCTTAAAAGTACATAATTTTTACAAATGTTCCTTAAAATTCCTGTAACGGAGATTTTTAGATAACTGGGACATTTCTCAAATGCGCCCTACTTGGACATGCCGTTGGTTGATGATCATCGCCACTCGCCACTTTTAGGCTAAGAATGAGTCTAATAAATTTAAACCATGATCACTTTATTTTAAAGGGAAAATATTGACATTTATAAAACTAACAAATCATAGTTTTAGAAAGAAAAAAAAAATGCTAAGAACTTTCCACAATATGTGCATTGTTGAAAAGTTGTTCACATTTTTATTGAAGTTTTAGTGGTTTGGCAGAAAAACTTCAATAAAACCCTCAATGTGGTTGAAATAACCACTAAAATAGTGTGGAATATTTCCAACAATATTGGTTCCAAAACTATGAATTGTAAGTTTCAGTAAACAAAGATTCTCAAATAAAACTTAGAATAACATAAAAACATTTCAATAAAATCAAGTGGTAGGTGCAACCTTAAGTAGCAGCATTAGCGAGGTGTTGGTATTGGAAATAATTGTATTGCGAGTGACTAAGAGGTCGAGGTTTGGATCGTATTTGGGTGCACTAGTTGTTGTTTTTTTTGCCCTATTTATTTCAACGCTAATGTGGGCTCATTTACTACAAAAACCTTCCTCATCTGTACCACTTTAATTAATTTTATAATAGCCTTAGTGTTGAACGAAACTAAAAAATAAAAAAATGTGTTTTCAAACCATTTACTTATTACATTGAAAATAAGCTTTCCGCTTAAAATTTTGTT
The DNA here is from genome assembly GCA_902151445.1 of Timema monikensis. Lineage (NCBI taxonomy): Eukaryota > Metazoa > Arthropoda > Insecta > Phasmatodea > Timematidae > Timema > Timema monikensis. The sequence goes on along the minus strand of CABFVZ010003657.1, from coordinate 3,229 downwards.
TCTCTTTATTCTTAAATCATTACTTTGAACAGACAAATCAAGTGGAATTCTGTCAACAGTATATTAAAAACGTCCGGTGAATAGTAATTGAATCTTCCATGACAATGTTTTGAAAGTAAAAAAGCTCAGACTCGAGACATATCAGACATCTTTAACAGTCTGCTCTTTTATCGTCATGTATTGATACGTCACACGGACGAGGATCAAAAACCAACCATGCCTTCCTAGCTGTTAGAGTCATGTTAAGCTCTAATTTTCGGTGATTCTCGCCTCAATGAACACGTCGTTAGGATATCCTTTCGAGTGTTTCCCTTTAGCATGTTTTCACAGCATCGAAGGTTTTTATGAATGCTGAGGCGTTTGCTGCATTGTGTGATTGATGTACTCGTGGGTTTTACTATGCTATAAAGAGAAGGAAACTATCAAGTTAGAAAAAACTTTTTACTTTACAAAAACAAAGTATTGTAATCTATTTAGAAGTTGTTACATGTACAACAAATAGTAAAACTCAGTTTTATGTGTTGTTAACAAGGTAATTTGTTTATCCTTTTGAAACAAGCTGTAAATGGTAATAATGTATCAATAATTTCCCTACCGTTTTCTATTGTCAACTGTGTGATCTCCTATACCCTTCGGTGAGGTCGCATTGACAGCTCAGGATACACATTCAAGGTAAGGCTATTATTGGCTATTATACTATAGTATAGTATAGTATAGTATTGGCTATTATTTTTACATTTCTAGTTTTCACAACGCCTGCATCAAAAGAGAATGATATCCAGTCTTGCTGACCGTTGATGGGTAGGTTGGAGGATAATTTTTTCAAAAATATCTACCCCTCTCCCTCCATTCAAATGTGTGTATATTTCCTCCAAATTCTACCTACCTTGTGCTTATCTCCCTAGCTTAATTAATGTTATTATAAGCCAAACAAACACTAAGACGCGATGGGAAAAAATAAATATATTAACACTCATCCCTAAGCCCTGAAAATAAGTGACACCACGCATCGTTTTCTTTGGACGTTCTTGTTTGAATGCGTCTTTTATTGTATCACTGGTTCGTATCTAAGTGAAGTTATTCACTTAAAATTGGTTTAAATATTATCCATATCTATGGCAATCACCAGAGTATTTAATATTATGTCTAGGTGCAAGGTGGATTGGTATTTTATCGTAGAATTATTTATATTTAGATGTATTTACTAACTAGGATTTATTTATTAGTCCATTAAAGTATATTATAAAAGAGAAGCCACACGCTCAACAATGAGAGTATGCCAATCGCACCTCCATACCATTTGACTAAAAAAAGTAGTGCCCTTTATGGCCTGAGTGTTCGGGTTGATCTTTGCAACCAAATAAACCCACAAATCAAAATCTAGCACACCAAACGGGGTTTAAAAACTGTGTCAAAAATATTTCAATTTCTCCTTGTTTCACCAACAAATATTTTTCAGTTCACAATGAAGACGGGTATAAATCCATGAAAACACATTATTTTAAAATATCGTGTTTTTTCCCCGGGAATTCTAAACAGCCACTACTCCCCTATGAACCATTTCTTAGTCTGGTTTAAAATCAAGAAATAAATTAAAATGTTTTACAAAGTGAGCGTAAATCTTATCAATTTGATTATTTTATATTAAATGTATATTGCATATACCATAATACTCACTCTCTGATAGTTAAATTCAGGAAGAGATGAGCATAACACTGTGCCGCTTTTGAACAATGACATTTTAAAATACAAGTAATTGAATGGGTATAATTGTAATGTGGTCGCTGTATGGTGTAGTTACCTTACTGCCCAACACTATATTCTGACCCGCCTCGGTGGCGTAGTTGGCTAACCCGCTAGTCGTGTTGAGCTCGACTGCTGAGAACGGGGAGATCGAGGTTCGAATCTTGGTCGGGTGAACTGGGGGTGGTTTTTCCTAAATGGTTTTCTACGCTATCTCCACGCAAATGCGGGTTCACTTCCTCTAATTCAACCTTCCCAATTCCTAATCCATTAGCGTAATTAGTACATAAAGCGTATAACCCGAACGGGTATTAAGACGCGGTGCCAAAATAAAATAAAATAATAAAATCTATATTCTGCCATGCCAGAATGTACGCGCTGTATGTTACTGTCTCGTGACACCGCTTGTTTTGTTTTTTTTACCTCAGTTTCCGTTCACGCGAATGTCAAGTACTCCGTGTTTGGTTCGACGTTGCTGGCGCAGTCTTGAATGCGATCTAACGCGCTCTAACTCCAAGCAGAGTGCCCGCCGACTGTCGAATGCTCTACCCCCACCCCCTCCCTCCCAGCCCTATCAACCGCCTTGCACGACATTCGTCTCACCATTCAGGCGATGATGTTATCACAGCCACTAAAAGGGTACTTTTAATTATCGCTACCTTATCGGATAGCTTCAGGCTGGTCAAAGCAGAGCATGGGATTACAACATCTAAGTTAACGACCGAAAAATTATATTATATTAGCCATCGTGTTTCAACAATTAAAACGAGCTTGTATTATCTAGAGAAGTATAACTGTACAAATTGGACTAAACACACTAATTAATATTTATATTAGGGAAATAAATAATTTGCTATGCATCGTACATACTTTCTCGCTCCTTTATCTAAATCATAATATTTATAACTCTCAAGATATGTGAAACCAAACTATATACATTTTTATAGAAACCAAATGGGGAAAACATAACATTGCATTTATTCAAAGAGAATATGAATTAATAGACACTGTTACATAAACATATTGATGGTTCTGAGCATTTTTACTTTCCATTTCCCAAAGCCCTGTTAAAAATATACAACTTATTTATCTTTGACAAAATTGGTTTTATAAAATATGATTTTATACAAAATTTGTGTAATTTTAAGAGTATTACAACGTTGTGGTGCTAAGTTATTTCGTAACTCAAATAGTTACGGTAGTCAGGTCAAAATTGAAAATTTGTGCTTTACCCTCTAAAAGTTTTCATGTGATAATGACATGTGCCAGTTGACCTTTGCCAGGGTTCACAAACTTATGGCCCGTGGGCCGCATCCAACCCGCAATATATTCATCACCAGCCCGCAGTCATATACGCACTTAAAAATAATGTTTTCTGGTTTATTTCATTTTATTTCAAAGCAAGATCTGAATGACTGCTTTATTGTTCTTCAGAGTGAAGGGAAAGTATATCAATGAAAATATTGATTGATAGCTACTACCCAAC
>CABFVZ010003656.1:42804-68628 GCA_902151445.1 Timema monikensis | reverse complement strand
GGGTGAAAGTTTCTATCGGACTTGCATTATTTTTGATCTGAGGTCAAGTTATGGTCATCAACGTAACTTAATATTTTAAATTAATCTGAAAATACATATGTATATTTTCGTATTTGTATATAATCAACTTCCTCGCGAGCAAAGCCGCGGGCAACAGCTATCTAGTGTAATATAACTCAAGAGTTCCATTTTTAACACGTTTCAGACTTTTTAGATGTTATGTAAAATTTTTAATGAAGTATCACAATTGTCATCATAAGATATATAATTTGTTAATTTATTGTAAAAATGTCATCCAAATACTGTACCTATGAAAACTATCATTATTTCACATCGAACATATAGATTTTTCATATTAGATTTAAATTTTACAATGTTTTTCAAAAAGTTATATTGATTAATGACCAAGAAATAAGTGATTATCTAATAGTTCTGACGCACATCTACTCGCAAGCTCGTCAATAGGAAGTTTAAAATAATACAATATTTGGAAATAGCTTTAATTGGCCTGTTATACAAACACAATCCCTGGTGTGAACAAAAATATGAAAATTTTGTATTGATATTATAGAGACTAAAACGGTTAGTTAATAATAATGATCAATAAAACCACAAGTAACAATGAGGTTTTTTTTTCTGAAAACAGCAATTAATAAAGATAGATATTTGAAAATATTGATACAAGTAACTATTTTTTTAAAGTACATTAACTAATTATGATGTGTAAGTTATATTATAAAACAATGATTCATGCTGTTTTATCATAAAATAAATCATACTTTAAAATTTATATTTCTAAAACAAGGCAATAGAGCAATTACGAATAAAACTGTTATTAATAATGATATACATACTCCACAATAAAACCACAAGTAACAATTAATGTATTTCTCTTAAAACAGTAATGATTACAAACAAAATTTCAGAGAAAAGCTTCACAAGCTCTATTAGTACGAATCTGATTAATTAAAATTACTAAATTTATTCTTAAAGGAGCCTTATAAAAACCAATCGCCTCCCTCAACAGCAAGCCCTGGATCCGCCCTTGATTTGGTGAAAAGGCAGGAGAGTAGTATAAAGACAAAAACTCGAAGAACTGTCAAAACTATATCTCTGAGTTTCAAACACAGTTCCCATTTTATCATTGAAAAATTTGAAGAATTTGCAGTCTCACTCCTTCATTTCTATTGGCTGGAGGTATCGTCGGAGAAGTTGATGATAGAGAGGTGGGAGTAAACATAAAGGTCCGAAACCTCGAAGAAAGGTCAAAACAATATCCCTTAAATACGAACAGATTGTCCTTAGAAGAAAGAAAAGTATGAATAAGTGGTAGGATCATACACTCTGCAAGAGATTGCGTTAAATGACTTGCGTGGCTTTTTCTTTGTTCCCGAGACAGTGCCAATTCTAATGTGGTGAGTGCAACATGTCTGAGGATGGATTGTTTCTGTTAGCTCCAGGAGGAGGTGAAGAGGAGGAGGAGGAGGAAACACGAGAGATTAGAACGAGGGGTGTAACGTTTAAAGAGCTAGCCTGATATATTAATGTTTGTACACCACCATTAGGGTGACATTTGATACAACGATTGAATTGGGTCCAAGTTTGTTATATTGTATTATAATAATTAAAAAGGGATGATGTCTTATTTTAGAAAAAAAAAAGTTTTTGTATTTTATAGTTATTTTTATTTTAAGTAGATAAAGAGTTGTTTGTTTTTTTTTGCTAAATATTTAACACGTTCTAGATTTTAATAAAGCCCGACTATTACGTTATATGCATGATAATTCCCGACACGTGAGATTTAGAACATAGATTAAGATGTCACAGACTCTACCTACATGGCTCCTCGTCAGAAGTAAAGTGAAGAGATGCGTACCCTGAAGGGGTATATCTAGCGATATTTCCTTCTCGAAGCTTCCTAAAAGAAAAAAAGGTGTGGTCATCCAGATGCGTTTCTATCCACAAAACTGTGTTGTCTTTTTAAACAGAGACGTAGAAGGATGTCACCATACCTTGAAACTTAACAGCTTAACACAAATAAATCTTACTACCCGCCCTCATTTAAAATATCGTAATTTTGAATATGGTGATGTATAATTCCATATCATTACAGGGTTCATGAGATCAACACTAAAACAGCTGTGTTTGGTGAGTATCATCACCTTTTCCCTGACCTCTTGAGAGACAGAAAGAAATTTATAAAATTCCTTATAATGCCACAAGAAAAGTTTTATTAACTCTTGAGTTAGACTAAGCTTCTTATAGAACGCCAAGACACCCATAAATATTTTTAAAAAAACCACTATAATCAAAATGTATCACTAAATTATCTACGCTAAAGCAGTAAAAACTCGAAATTTGATTGCCGCACTTATAAAAGTATGCCACATAAATCTTTCCTGAGATAGTTCTACCCAGTCCATCTCATTACACCAGATCCTTATCTTGAGATAGTTCTATCCAGTCCACCACATTACACCCCATCTCTATCTAGGTTTTGTGTGAGGTATACTAATGAATGATTGTGAGGCTTTAATGTGATATAAGATCGTGGACTTGGGGGAAGGATTTTTTTTTTCCCCTCCCTCGGGTTGAGGGAAGGATGAATGATCCTAAGGCTGCAGGCAGGAGCTATAATCCTTCTCCCGACAGGACAAGGTTTCGTAAAGCCAAGCCAGAAGTGTCGACAGCCAAGGTGGCTAAAACATGCCGGACTTACAAGACCGGACGAAAAGCGTCAAGCGAGACATGTTGCATAACAATGGAGGAGTGAGGTGCGTAATTGAGAATAATTAAAGAGGGTTCGCTGTATACAGGATGAGAAATTACTGTGGGGAATGGGGGAGAGGCCAGGATAAATAGTTATGAATATGATCCACCATGTTGACTATAAGAACATACTCGTTTGAGGTAAGTATAGAATAGAAATAGACCCTAATATTAATAAAAACACTCCCCTAACTAAACTCTTCAATAATATAATATCCCCTGATTAATCTAATGCAAGAGGTGCAGAATGGGTATTTCAAGAACTCAATACAAATAATCATAAAACTATTTTGAATATATTATGGAAGAATCCAGTTTGCTCCACCTTGGTATCAAGGGAAATTAGGCTACAGTGTTGGTCTCACCTGTCTGAATGTCTCCTCTTCAAATCCCATCTGGAGACGCAGTTAGGGTACTGTACACCAGGGATTTGTTAGAATCATAACTCATCAAGACTGTTAGCTTAGGCACTATATGCATTATGTGTATACATATATATACATGCATTATGTTTATACATATATATATGCATTATGTTTATATATATATTCCATTCTTATTGTAACTAATCAAAAGGAATAATAATTTAATAGGTAGAATATAATGGAATTGTACTCGCAAATCCATGGAAAGAGATTAAAAACCATTAGGAAAGTAGAACCTATAGTTTGTTTACACTTTGACTTTCTCATGAACCCTCGGAGAGTGAAAGAATTATAATAGTCAAACAAATCTAAATCGAGAATTTTTATGGATGTCAACTTTTCATGACACCTTGAACCCAAAAAATATGTTCTCGCGATGTTGTTTGTCTGTTTGTACCTTGAACTAGAACCGAAACCATTTTTCTGATGGGGATAAAAATGGGTATCTAAGGTTTTCATAGGGTTCTACAGAGATTATTTTGGAATTAGATATAAAAATAAATCTAAATTTAGGGGTAGTTTACTTAAGGGGTGGAAGAGATAACAAAAATGGTTTCGCCTGGAATCTGCTATAATAATTTTTATTCAAATTCATGTATAGGCACTGTTTAGCACTACAAATAAAACTAATCGTCTCATTTTCTCCTTAAAATGATTTTTAGGGTACTTTACAAGGGCAGAAATTTCCACTATTTGAGATACAAAATAGTTTTCAGTTTGCCAACACACATCTGTAAGAATTTAATACTACTAAAAATAAAATAACTTCTATGTGAAATATATATTTTTTAAACAATATTTTCTTAGCTACAAGCAAATAGGCTGTATATACACTTTTATATTGAGGTCTGGGAAATGCAGAGTTGCGCTTTGGTGAATCGTTTCTCTTTTGTTAATAAGTTTATGTAACATTTTATACTATTTATTTTTTAATCTTAGGTAAAATGTTATGTTTTTCCATGATGTTGCTGCAACAATGTTTATTATTCCACTTCACATATCTTAAGAATTTTAAGTAAATATTTCCATTTTTAGGTAAAGGAGTGGTAGAGCGGGTTTAACTATCTTAGTATTCTTATTAGTTATTATTATTATTATTATTATTATTATTATCATCATTATTATTATTATGCTAATAAAGTTATATGTTTGAATTACATCTAATATTAACTAATAACATTTGCTATTTTATGTTTATCCAACGTAATACCAATAAATCATAATGATAATAGTTCAAAAACAATTGATTAATTTATCACCTAATTGCGCATACATCAATTGTTTATTTTCTAGGCTTAAAGTACACCTTAATCTCGCTTATGAAAGTGTCAGTGTAAATGTATTGAGATTTGAGAAATAGCTACGATTAAGGGTGGATCTCTTTACAGAGACAAGGGAGGTTAAAAATAAGGGGTTGGAATAAATTCTTGGGTGGGAACTGCGGTGGTTTCACAGTTTTCCCACCAGAGCTAGTCGGACCAAGCGACTTGGCGCGAATTTGTCAGCTCTATCAGGTCTACCTACCGCGAAGAGGGACCTTCCCTCCTCTACCCACGCCTTATAGCCACAAGCTTTTCATGCGACCGCAAGGTTTTATGTTTTAAGGATGAGTTTAGAAAGAAATATTTAAATTTTACGAAATGAAATTAGTCTTGTGTAATGCAAACCTATTCTGGAACTGATGATCTGGTGAAGAAGTTGTGTTATCCCAATAGGTAGATGGGATCAACTATCTTCCCACGAATTGTCATATTTAATTAATCTAGATGGAGTTGTATGTGTAAAATGGGTCTATTAAGGTTATATGTCATGGTATATAAGAAACCGGAGATGGATTTGATACACTTTTACCACACCATCCACTTTGCGTAGTGGTATTCAACTTTTTTACTCGCGTACTTCCATTTATAATTTATCTCCAACTTTGTATTCCAAAAGTTGTTGATGCATAATGCAAGCTATACATATTCTATAAACAAAATCTAAAATAAATAGTAACCAAAATAATGTATTGAACATTAATGAGAACTTTTTTTTTTTTAATTTTACGCACCTCCTTAGATGCCTACGCGTACTTCTAGTTGAATACTTCTGACTTTGTGAGCCAGACAAGTACAGTCACGTCAAGAGGAGCTTGACCTAGTGATAACCTACGAGCCACCACTGCCTTTATAATAAACCCAAGGTCCCGGGTTTGATTCCCATGTCCAGGTGTCATTTTTCAATTTTCAGAATTTATAAAAAACATTTAATATGTCATTTAAAATACAATGTTTTTTTATTTTTTATTTACACTATCCATTCCGATTCCTAGCATGTAGCTCGGGACCAAGATCTACATCTTGAATTGACATTACATCTTTTAGCTATTTTTAAATACATTAATAAGTTTGGAATAAGCCCCTAAGTCTAAAAGTCATATTAGTCCTTTCCTATACCTATCCTACTAGTTGGTCCGCCCCGGGTATTTTACGCCCCCCAATACCCTGTCCCGCCGGCTGTACCGCCGCACTCTGGATCTAAAAGTCCCCAGACCGGTGAGAGCCCCTGCGGGGGTGGGTATCCCCTAACCACCACATGGGGAGGCGCCCTACTGGAGATTTTGCTCCGCTTACTATCTACAATATCACCACCTATGAGCTTACAACTAATTTAACCTAAATATTTACAAAACAGAACTTAATACTAACTTAACCTAGTACAAGTCCTTCTTATAGTTGGCTGCAGGGTCTTTCAGTTGTTATCGCCAACTATGACTAATAGTTTACTGCTTATTTACTCGAGAACCTCTTGTATATATTTGAAAAAAAGAAACCTTTTAAAAACGAAAACTTTTTTGCAGCCAGCATTGATAACACTTCACTATATTACTAGTGTTATTTTATAGGTCTTGATAATATCAATCAAAAGTGACAGCTGCAGATAACATGACTGGACGTATGAATATGTGAACGTAGCTATAGTTACTTTTATAATTCTCAGAAAAGGCTTTTTTATGAAAATTGGTATTTCACTTGACAGAAAATAACAGAATATAATCTATAATTACTTTTTCAATAAGTCAATAAAAACTACTATTTGTAAATGTGTATCAAACCTCATCCAAATGAATATTCAAATAGAATACAAAACTTTTCTTTCCACACACTCTAATGAGATGTAATAATTAACAGTAATCGGTTACTAATTAGAGCAATATCGCCTACCTATATTTCATCCCTTGTTAAAAGTCACTGAAAAACCCAATCAAATACAATTTTATTAAACCTCTATACAATAAGCGTACCGGACATTTTAAATATTTACTAAACGGACACATTTAACGGTTGACAATCACACCACCACCCTTTCCACTCCCTGACTAACCAACAATCGATTATTTACAAAGTTTTTATTTCTAAACATCCACCCACAACACACACACAGTCATATTGAAGAGACAAGAGCTGGCGGATAGATAGTTATCTACGAGGTGAATTGCCCCAATATGGCGCTGGTGCGCAATCAGTTTTCCCTCGCAAAACTGTTGGCGGTAATAAGCGAACGGGAGAGAGAAGGCTTTTGACAGGTCGGTCACAATAAAACACAACAGCGCGCGCCAGGTTGGTAGAACTGGCATAGAAAGGACGAGTAATTGACCATGGAGAGGGAGTTGTTGGTAGGAATGATTTGGAGGGGAGGACTCTATGAGCAGACTGCTTCCCGATACTAGACACACACACACACACACACACACGACTGACAATTTACTGCTTCGTGGTAGGGGGTAGTTTCCAAGTACATTCTCACAAAAAAAAGGCTTTTATATTCAAAACCAGAGCTGGGGGGTGGGGGGGATGTTTTGGGAGTAAAGTATGACCGTCTGCTTCTAATGTTGAGCTGCCATCTTTTATGATCTGGAGGTTTTTTAATTAAATACATTTTGTTGGAGTTAAAAAAAATGGAGGCAAATAACATTTTAACCCTTCTACTTTCATAGAACTATAGTGATAGGCTTATTTATTAATACGTGCATTCCTATCTAAAAAGTATAAAATGGAGTAACCCATATTTTCGCTGGACTAGAATAATTTATTTAAATGTTTTCATACTAAATGGCAAGCTTTTGTAATCCTAATAATATTAAAAAATACCGACTAAATAAACACTTGGAGATTAATTTTGTTTAATTTGAAAGTTTGTTGAAAATATTACCAACTAGTTAAGTGTTTAGAAACATACTATTAGAAACAAACTATTTAAATTTTAATAAAAACTACAGAAATAGAAATATAATCTGTAACACATGCATTACAAACATTTACCTGAACTAGCCCCCCAATTGAAATGTGTAATTTTATAAATATGGGTTGGTTTCTTCTTATCGTAAATAATTACTAATTGCACACTTCTATAAATACACGCTGCCCGCATTAAATCTGACTAAGGGCTGTATGCAGCCCGCGGACCACGCAGTGACCACTGGTCTAAAGCTACTATCACACGACACTTGCTTGTACTAGAAAACAAGTGTGCTAGCTAGTGCCTAGATATATGTATACTAGCTAGTACAATAGAAACGGGAATATAGTATTCACACTTTGATAGTTTGGTACTAGGTTCTAATGCAAATATTTATGGAACGTCAGAGATTAATTATTATGGGTGCAGCAGTTGAATTAATTATTAATAATTATATCGGTAACTATGAAAGGGAGCGTAGGAAAAGAATATGGACACGGGACTGGCTGTAAATAAGAGATAATGGTCGCGGGATGCTAAAAATGATACATTCGGAGGTTAGGTAAGATAGGTGACACTAACGTTTAGTATCATCCTAAATTTGTATTAATTTATTTACGATGTGGTCAGAGGCCCCTAAGTCTACCTTAGGTAGGGTGTCCTTAGGTATGGTGTCCAAATACAGTATCCTTGATATAAAAAATGCTCTTTTTTAGGCCTACGCCCACTTTATAATCTAAAAAAACAACCACCCAAGGTTGGCATGCTATCAAGTTTATCTAGATTAAAATTGGGTCTGGAACACAGTTTGTCATTTTTGGGTGACATGTTTTTAATTAAATATATATTAAATATATTGTTATATTGTGGAAATTTGGTATTATATAAACAAGAATGCTTAGAATTATTTTTTGCCAACAACAAAATCACAGCCTATGACTATGTCGGTGCCATTTCTACCATTTTTCAACACACAGTCTCAGCGCGCATTGATTGGTCGAATTACACAGACTAGTTTCGGAACTAGTACGAAAATAGCGTCTGTTCTATCCTCGCAACTATTATGGTAGCCAGTACCAAGAGGCAGAACCAGTATACTTTTTCTGATTCACACGATGCTAGATAATGACGTGCTAGCTAGTACACTGGATTTCAAGTAGGAGCTAGTGTCGTGTGATACAGGTATTAGGCGTCACTTTCGCAATAGACTGTGTTATCCCTTCCTGCAGCTTCGGGTGGTAACTGGTTGATGTCACGACGACGGCGACGTTGTGTTCCGACCCGTGTGGGTAGGGGTAGAATAAAGGTCGGCAAAATTGTTTCGGCAACGTGAGTCACGGAAGGCGGTAGGATAGAATCCTGGCAAAGTGAGTTGCGATGGGAGGTAGGATAGAGTCCCGGCAACGTGAGTCGCGGTGGGCGGTAGGATGGAGTCCCGGCAACGTGAGTTGTGGTGGGAGGTAGGATAGAGTCCCGGCAACGTAAGTCATGGTGGGAGGTAGGATAGAGTCCCGGCAACGTGAGTAGTGGTGGGAGGTACAGGATGACGGTGGAAGAAGAGGGAGTCCAGACAAAATTGCTCTTTACAAAACAGGACAATTTATTATATCTTTCAAACAGCCTAATCGGTTTGGGTAGCCACTCTCTGACTGGCCTCTGACCGATAAACCACCATGATAAATACCCTCCACTGCTTCCTGGCCTTGTCCAATGGAAGAAAAGGAAGCTTCCCATTGGTGCGGTAAAACGTTAGCAATAGTGGCCACCAAGCGAGCCAATAGGAAGAAGAGTTCTCTTTGGCGCTGACTACAGTGGGGAAAGCGTCATGGACGGCTCAGATAACATGAAGTGTGGAGCGGTCCAGGCAGTAGAGAGGGTGGTTGGCGCGGCCTGTGCAAGTGCGGAGGAAAGATACAAGGGCTGACTGAACAGTGAGGCATAACAACTGGACTGCCGATGACTGGGAGATCTATCAGGGCTAGACTCTCAGTCGGGTTTACTGAGGGTGGTGTTTCCTAAATGGTTTCCTACTCTTCTTCCACGTAAATATGGGTACACTTCCTCTAAAATTCAACTTTCTTGTACCCTAGATATGGGTATGATCCGAACTAGTAGTAAGACAAGAAGCAAAACCTAATTAATAAAATCAATGACGGGCTTTAAATTTAGGTTTTTAATAATGTACAGTTTCTTAATTTCAAAAAATCTATATAGACTATTATCATAAGATATTTCTTAGTTTTAAAAACTAATCAATTATCTATAATTTAGCTGCCATAAAATAAAAATAATGCATTAAAACCCACTTGAATATTCGTTCTGGTTTGAGCGTAATCGTGTGTCTAATATACCGATTGATCGTGTGTCTAATATACCAATTGATCGTGTGTCTAATATACCGGTCAATCGTGTATCTAAAATCCCGATTAATCGGTCTTGAGATGAGCTCTTAAAAGAAGTAACTAATAATATATGTGGTCGAAAATGTTTAAGTGAGTTTCATACAGTCAAAAATTAAATATTACGAAACACACTATTTAAAAAAAACACTGCCACAAAAACTAACTTATGAGATGAAGGGGGCTGGAAAAAATCGTAGCAAATTCAAATACATTTTTAGCTATCCTGTAACGTCCTATAAGCCACTGGTTGTGGAAGGAACCCGAGGTATGTAGCAGCTGGTGACAGTTCTCCCCCACCCCCATTAACCTCCCCTTCTGGGCGCTTACAACCCACAAACACATCCCCCGCCAGCTTCATAAAACCGGATATAATCTCAGCACCCGCGAACTATAAACAAAATTGCAGTAGAAAACGCTACGGAGCAAAAATTAGTCCGATAGCTTCAATATCTGTCAAGCATGTATGAGATTCTGGAGGGGAGGGGGGGGGACCTATGCGTTGTTGGAAATGAAGGGGTAAAAAGAGGGGTGTATGTAGAAAGAAGGGTTTCGGGTTAATAGCTAGCGGTCGTCACATGACTTCCAATTCCAAAATCTGGACAAGGGAAGTGAAAACTCCCAACCCACTCGTTTTATCCCTTCAGAACCTAAATGCACATTCCGGTCTCTTTTCATTTTTCGCGCCCATAGCAGATCTCCTTGCCAATTACATATCATACAATGGAGCCATTTACACGGGACTCTGCGAACGGGTTTTGTAATGGACCAACTCGTTTAGATTTTTTATTTACTTTTTCCTTCGTGTGAAAGTAACATATGTCCTTGCCTCGTACGCTAGATTTCTCATAAAACCCTTTATATATCTATTTATTTCACCGGTTACCACTCTCGGTTCGAGTTATAAGAATTTAGATCAATTATGCGAATAGATCATGGTATATGTTTGTTTAATTTCAAAGTAAATGTATCCACTTTTGCGCGCAGGAAGAATGAGGAACTATTTCAAGAAAATCTCAATGTATCCAACCGGGATTTGAACCTTGATGTTTCCATCATTGACGAGAGTCACACCTTAAGACTTAGAGCATCCAGCCACCGAATTTGGTTATGCGTTTAAAATTCAGAGATGATACACATTCAAATAACATTAGTTAAATAATGAGCACGTGCGCAGATCAAAAGGTCCCGGGTTCGACTCCCAGCGCTTCCAAATTTTCTGCAAAGCAGTAGGTCTGTAACGGAGTACTCTCAGCCTCTTCAGGACAAATGAGGAGTTACTTGAGTGAAAAGGTAGCACGTCTCCGCTCTATAAAACTGAGATTAATGGCTAGAAGTTTCGTTAGGCTAACCACATGACGCCATATATACACATAAATTGTCACTATCTTCGCTAACATACGGCGGCCACTCGGTTGGTACGGCTCGATTATGAGATAACGCCATAGAATTTTCTATAACCCCATGCGGTGACCTGGTGATCTAGGGGTAAGGTGTCAGACTTCTGTGCTGGCGGCCGGGGTTCAATCCTCGGTCCCGGCACAGATTTATCTGATCTCCAAACCCTTCCTTCATCTCTGACAAGACATCTTGTGAATGTGGGGAATGCCAGGCCGCCACCGTGGTTCGGATTCCACGTTAAACTGTAAGTCCTTCATTTCATCTCACAATCACCCTACCATTACACATTAGCGTAAGTGCGTATAAACCGAATGGGTAGTAAGACGCGGTGCTAATAATAATAATAATAATAATAATAATATAACCCCATGCAAGATATAAAAATGGGGTTAATCTAATTTTTGGTGATACCTTTGTTCGTGAAATTAGGTGGAACGAATACTATCTTGAGAAGAAAATTCCGTTTGATTAAAACATATTACATCTATATAAATTATTTTATATAATCACAGCACACATATATTATTGATCTACATATAGTTTAATTAAATATGTATTTTCCCTTTATGATTTCAAATTTAAATTTTATGAGCGTCAGATATAACTTTGTGAGCCTATATAAATTGTAAGGATACTTATATGTTTAACAGAACATCAAATTAATTATCTCATATATCATATAGAAAAGCCAATTTCTCGTGGAAGTGTCCATGTATCAGGCCTTCACATTAGTTAATAATAAGTTTATCTTCATTTAAAAAATCAGAATTTGCTCTTGTTGGAGAACTCTTCCTGAAGACATAACTCTAAAATCACAAAATACGTCACATGTTCTTTTGTTTCCTCCCGAAATCAGGGGCATCTCTTTGTAATATCTTTTTTGTCATTGGCCAGCCTATAACACATGGGAACTAATAAGGTGCTATAATTAACACGTCTCAATTAGTTGCAGACACGCCAACCAACCCACTTTTTCCAACGCGATTAAACGATGCATCAATTCCTGAAAGATAACTTTTTTCCACGATAATCGTTAGAATGCGTAACATTATTTCCTCCTACTCGTGGATTACATTTAATCTTCAATAGGAAACAATTTTTCTTTGGCCTCTTAGGTGAATTAGGGCAATTTGATTTTGAGAATAGTTATCCATAATGCTCAATATTCAATAGGTCAAGCTGGAAAACCAAATTTAAACTCTAATTTATTTTATAATATTAGGAACTCGAAAATTCGTTGCCGCACTTGAAAAAATACGCCACCTATGCCTATATGGAGCTAGTTCTTTTTAGCCTGTGCTGATGTTGACGTCGTTTGCATGGGCAGAGTGTTCTTGAACTTCCACGGGAGCACTTAGTTCGCAAGAGGGAGAATTTATTCCCGCGGAAAAAAATAGTTCGAGAGTGAGGAACACGATGCACCTCACAGTGTTGAAATGATGGCCAGTTATGTTTGTTTTGGCATGGAGTGTTGATCGATACCATCCTACAATGGTGGTTAAATACGGTGTAAAAAAATAACAGTACGGAACTCCGCACGGACTTTCTCGCTCTATTGTTTTAAAATGGAGATATTTACCCAAAAGTCGTAACATATGTGAAACTAAATAATATAAACTAGCAAACCCAACCATAAATTTAACTATACTTATGAAAAACTTTTTTTTAGTTCCGGTTTTAAATTTTATAATTTTATTTTTGAAGAATTAATATCCTCATTTGTATGTTTGGACCGATTAAAAAAACATCAATGTTGGCTCCACGAGGGTCAATACTTCGTATTAAAATTTCAACTTTCGCTTAAAATTTTCGACATTTTATTAGGTGTTGCAAATCTTCCTGCCATCGCATTGCTATTAAATTCCTCATTTATAAATTTTGACCAGTAAAAAATGTAAATATTGACTATCGAGTCTAAAATGGATATAGATCATTGTTGTACAAACATGTCTCCTAAGAGGTTTAAGGAAAAACAACATAAACTTTGAGAGACTTACTTATATTTAATTACTCTATGGCATTGGAGAATTATTGCGTTAAAACTTAAGTAGTGTCTTTACAACTAAAGCTCACAAAACTGTATTAATATATTTGCCAATATCTCGGAAAATGTTGATTTTATACAAATATATTTCATATAAAAGTTTTTTATTTTTAATAGTATTACAATTTTGCAATAATAAGCTATTTAGTATCTCAAATAGTTGCGGGGATACGGACATTTCAGCTTCTGTAAAGTACCCTAAAAGTAATTTTCATGGAAAATAGCCAGTTTATTTATAATCTTAATCAACGCCTAAAAACGAATTTTAATCAAAATCATTAGAACCGATTTTGAGAAAATCGATGTTTTCACTTTTTGCCCTTTCTTAAACAACTCTTAATTTTAAGTTTAAACAGACACACAGACAGATGTCTTTGCAAAGACCACCTTTTAGGGTTCGGGGGGGTCATGAGACTTCGACATTCATCAACATTTCAGGTTAGATTTATTTTACGGTCGCAATACTTTTACCTTTTGTTTTCGAAAAGCTAAAAATAATATATATTTGCGTATAGCTTGAAAGTGATTGGTTTTATAAAAAAAATGCTTCAAATAAAATATTTGTATTATAAATAGACTTACATATTTGTAATGATAAGTAATTTAATATCTCAAATAGTTTAGGAGATATAAAAAATATATAATTTACGCATCAGACCGGAGTCCTTAAAGTCATTTTGCCAAGATATTGAGAGTAGCCATTTTGTTTAAAATATTTAGAAATGTTTAGAAATGGAATTTAATCAAAATCGTTAGAGCCAATTTTGATAAAATCAACTATTTTCTCTTTTTGCTCTTCAGTAAACTACCCTTAATTTTAGGGTTAGATAACTAATTCCCTAAACCCCTCGGGGCAACCCTATGAAAAGCCTAGATACCAAGTTCTAGCCCGATCGGTAAAATAGTTTAGGCTCTAGTTGGAGGTACAGACGGACAGATGGAAATTCAAAAACCACTTTTTCAGATTCGGGGGGGTCATGAAACGTCGAGATTCATGAAAATCTCGGGTTAGATTTTCTTTACGATCACAATAATTTCTCTACCTGTACGATAGTGAGAACTTAAAAAGAGAGTTGATGAAGTTTGTTTCACTAAAAAACATAAACCCGGTGTGTTGGGCTGTAAAATAGATTTAGCCTGCAAAAGATTGGATGCCTAATAAAGGTACACCCTTCACCAAATGTTGTGTCGTTTTATTAACCTGTGTGGATAATAAAAAAATCTCATATACAATGGAAAAGGTTTTATTGGATAAATGGAACTTAATGTTGTCTAAAGTAGTATTTCTTGCAAAGTGTACTAATGTCAGTACTACAGAAAAGTATAAGCCCCCTCACTACATGTTATCCTTATCTTGAGCTAGTTATATCCAGTTCACCTTATTATACCCTATCCCTATCTCGAGTTAGTTTATTCATTCAACCTCATTACACCCTATCCCTATCTTGAGCGAGTTATATCCAGTCTACTTCATATTTAGCTCTGAAAATCTTGATCAAAATAACATCTTGACAACAAAACAAATCATTTCGTTACTAAATCAATTCGCTAGTGAGGTTGATTTCAAGCTTTCAAATATAATGAGAAAATTAAGACAAAATATTTTACTTTCTTAGGGATAATATTGAATAAATATTTGTCTATGTTTTTATATGCAGAATTTAAGGTTTGTTTTATAATGTATTTAAAAATTTGAACACTGAGAGGTTGATTTCAATCAGACCAACCCGTTTATTGTTCTATAAACCTATTCATACAATGGTTTTAAAGTAGGGATGTACGGGATGCAAGAAAAGATCATTGTTATGGTTTTAACTGATTTAAGAAAAGTCTAGCGTTTTTTGTAGTTTTATTAGAAAAACTTTTTTTGTCAAAATAAATCAAAAGTTGCTTCAGTACAAACAGAATTTAATTTTCTTCAAAGTTTAATTCTCTCGCGGGGACCTCAACAGTTCTTGAATATCTTTCAAGGGTGTCCTGGAATTTGATGACAACTTTTTTTCTTTTCTAAAAAAAGTTGTTAATCTAAAGCTTACAGATATTCAAAAACTGTTGATACCATCAAGTGAAAAGAATTAATCTATATTTGTACTTAACAATATTTTATTTATTTGTATAAAAAAAGTCTTCCTATAAAAACTCCAAAAACTCTAGCCTTTTCTTATCAGATTAAAGTTAATTAAAATTTATATCTTGCGTTAATCGACGGATTATTACATGATCCACTTCGGTGGCCGCATGGTCGTCAATAACTCTCTCTCTCTCTCGCAATAAACTAGACTGCCGATTACGGAAAGAACGGGGTTTGGATGTACTGAGTGTAGTTTTTCCTAAATAGTTTTCATCTCTCCCTCTACATATAATGCGTGTACACTTCCTCTAAATTCAACCTTCCTCATCACTAGACCATTAGAGTAGTTAGTACATAATCGTATAACCGTGATGGGTATAGTTAGACGCAGTGCTCAAAAGAACTTATGACATGTTTATTGATGTAATAAAAAGTGTAGTTGTCCTAAAAATTGTATTTAGTTGTAGATCTACAAAATAATCTCAAAATATTTGAACTGTCATACTACCATAGACCCTATGGTTTTTACAAGCAGTGATGTTAAGTTAAGTGATTTTTCCCCTGTTATAAAAGTATATTTTAAAACTATTATTTACTAATCTGTAGTTTAAGTTTTAGTAGTATAAGAAAGATTAAAGTAAATATTTGTTTATCAGCCCTTAGTATTGCAAATACTTGCTCCCCGTTGTATTAAAACTAGATCATTAATTCAAAATAACCAATACAATTTTCAAAACATCTAACTAAACAGTTTAACGTAAATAAAATAATAGTTTTGACTTAATGCCAGCAATTTTCTCATCGATTGTCTCTACTTTCCTTTTTCTTCACCACAAATATAATTGCAGTGTGTCTTACACGAAGTCGATTATATAAACCAAATACTGTTCCCCTCCCCACCCCTGCTACCCGGTTTACCTCTCCAACCGTCCCACCTAATTCACCCCCTCAACCCTTATTCACCGGCGCAAGACAAACTTGATACAAGACAACGACTGGGATTTGGCGACTAGGCCAAAACACGGTTTTTGGGAGGGCATGAGTAAGAAAGAGAGAGAGGGTGAGATTAAGTTGATGCTTATTCCCTTCGAAACGATGCCATAGTCTTACCCCACCCCTAGCAAAACCCCATTTCAAGAAACAACCCTTATAAAATATGAATATCCTAAGTCTATCAATCTCATTAATGTTCTCGGTACCCGGTCATGCATAGATACAAGTACCCCTTGAACTTTGGCAGTGAGATCACAATCATCGAGCTTCTAGTTTCGGTAGAGGGGAAAGGGAGGGGGAGGGTTTCCTTAGCTCCCACCCGCCACCCTCTTTCCACTGATAAGCCAGAGAAAGGGATGCTACTACTGCAATGTACGTGCAGAACTCATTCTATATCAGATTAATTAAAGCAACATTATATATCAACACTGGAAATCTACAGTTCATAATAACTTTATAATTTACGAGTTTAGTGTGGCAGAGTAAGAGAAGGGGAGTTAGAGGGGGGAGGAGGTTCCTGGGGGTTTGAGGAAGAGAAATTTACACCCTTCTAGAGACCTCCAAACCCCTTCCCTACTAACAATCCGATGCTTGTGATCCTTTGGGGCCAACCAACCCCTTTCACAGTCATCTTGGGGGATGATTATTTTTTTTACAGTGTTTCAACCCAGTGGGTCAGAAACGTAGCTGATATCGCTCTACTTTCCCTGCGATACTGAATCACGAGTTAGATGAAGATGCTTTTGTTTTGGTGGTTGATTTATTACTCTTGATCAGAAATTTTGGTTTTATAAAATTTAATGATATTTCTAGAATTATATGCAGGCGACAAAAACTTTATATGGGAATGTCGAAAAATGTTCTTTTATATGTTTAGTTTAAAAAAAAAATACAGAACGTTCTTACAACATCACTTGAATTTGGTTTTCAGTTCTTTTTTAATAGATTTTTACTGGTGTCAAATTATACTGTGTGTGGATTTATGAACAAAAATAAAATATAATGTTGATAAGAAAATATTTTTATAAAATTAAAACATATTTTGTGGTCAACAATGATAGCATTTTATTATATTATTATTCACGCTTGTGAGCTATAGATGAGAAAGGTTGAACTTAGAGGAAGTGTAGCTGTATTTTGCGTGGAGAGAAAGAGTGGAAAACCATCTTGGAAAAAAAAAGCCATCAGTACACTCAACCGGGATTCTAACCCCGATCTCCCTATCATCAGCAATCTAGTCCAACACGAGGCTTGTATTTATTGATATAAATATCCATAAAAACTGCAGATAACATTACTTTACATATTAATACGTAAAGTAGATCTAAAAACTTTTCTATGCCAAACCTTTCATCTCTGACAAGACGTGTATTAATCACAACTTGTGAAGGTGGGGAATGCCAGGCCTCCACCGTGGTTCGGATCCCACGTTAATACTGTAGGTCCTTCATTTCATCTCACAATCACCCTACCATTACACACTAGCGTAAGTGCGTATAACCCGAACGGGTAGTAAGACGTGGCACTAATAATAATAACTTTTCTAGCTGTCGGTTTGGGGTATTCCTCTGAAAATCGGACTGTGTGTTGTGTTACTATTTTTAAAGCATATAATAGTTATTACCTCAGTTTATAAAACCAACCTATTTGAAAAGATGTTGATACTATTTACTCACTATCTTCAAGACCCCAATGCATGTATTATTTAATCGAATAAACAATAATGACGTAATTCGTAAAGGATCGATTTAGACTATTCCAGCTATTTATTGTACTGGTTCTAGGTCTAAGGTCAGATAGCGAGCAAATCTCGTTGAGATATGGTGCAATGGTATAAGAACATTCTAATACCGGTGTAGTGCGGTCATAGTTTATTATGTAGCAAGCAAGAAGTTGAGTTTAGCGGCTCCTTCAAAACATCTGCAATACTTTATACGGGGCTGTAGAGCAATACGGTATATACTACAGGGGAGAAATCTAAAATACTGCTTAAATATATATATTTTTTAATTTAGCACCGTGTCTTAATACCCGTTTGGGCTATACGCTTAAGTGATAATTATACTAATAGATTAGTAATTGGGAAGGTTGAATTTAGATTAAGTGAACCCACATTTACGTGGAGGAAGAGTGTAAAACCACCCCCAGTTCATGTGATAAAGATTTGGACCTCGATCTCCCCGTCCTTGGCAGTCTAGCTCAACACGACTAGCGCGTTAGCCAACTATGCCACCGAGGCAGGTGATATTTAATTAGGTGGTATGATGGCCGATGGCTAAAAATGGCATTATCTCTTTTTCAAACGCAATACTCTACAATATTTGACATATTTTTTAATAAATAAAAAGATTAATTGATTGATCTTAAAATGGATGTTCATTTTATTTTTAAACAATTTAATTTTTATTTGATCAAATATACTTTTATTGGTCTATCCACAGATATGGGCTGTACTAAACTATGTGGTTTAAGGTGTAAAGTTTGTTTGGCCTGGTTTACCAATGATAGGAAGAGGAGGGTGAGTTTTCTTAACTGATTTTCTACACTCACTCTACACAAATGTGGGCGCGTCTCAAAGGCTATACACATCCTTATCCCCATTTAATTAATTTAGTTAAATGCGGATAGCTTGGACAGTTAGTAAGACACAGTGGGAAAACACAAATAAAAATTTAGTACACTTAAGAAACTGTCTTAAAGACGTTTATTACCTGTGAAGTCAAGATATTACTCTCCGTGTTTGTATATTTACGTTTTATTTGGCGAGTTTTAAAGATTGAAAACTAAAACTATAAATTTTTAAATGATTCTAAAAATGGTCTTACATTGTCACAGAATCTGTAGTTTATCTTGAGGTATTTTTTTTAAACTCATTTTTTAAACCATCACTTAAGCTATTTGGTTTATTCACAAAAATTACCAGTAGGAATCTTCCTTTCAGAATAGAATAGTAAAGAAAAAGGTAATTTTGAAATGGAAGGTAATGCTGTTCAGAAGCAAATAGTAGAGTGAGAGTGTGTACTCGTCTGAGGAAGAGGGGAAGTACTAATAGTATGTACAATTTCAAACAATAATCCTCACAGGGTGAACTGATAATTTTATTCCCTTTCTTTCTATTTCTTACATTGGTGTAAAAATGCTTGGATTGCTTAGGTGCGTCAATTTAAGATGTAACGCACCTAGAAAAATAGTTTTTAATTCACCAAATAAACGAAGTTGTTAAGATGAGATGGAAGGGAACGCAAGAAAAAGCCAGGGTTTTTGCAGTTTTTTTGTGGCAAAATAATTTTCCTTTGACAAAATAAATAAAATATTGTTCCAGTACAAACATAGAATTTAATTTTTTTCACATATTGACCCCTAAATTTCTTGGATATCTGACAAGAGTGTTCTATAATTTAATGACAACTTTTTCTCTTCATTTAAAAAGTTTGTTAGATAACGCCACCATGCTCATGGCAGATATTCAGGAACTGTTGATATCAACAGGTGAAGAAAATTAAAAACTATGTTTGTACTGGAGCAATATTTTATTTATTTTGGCCAAAAAATGTTTTGTCATTGCAAACACATTGGTTTCTATCGCGTCCCCTTCCAACACGCCTTAAGCTTAGCTATTTTACTTGACAGATACAACAAAATTATATGAATATATAAACACAATTACAAATAAAATACTATTTTAGACATTGACTTAAATCAAACCGGAGTCTTTCCTGTTGAAAGTGACCCATAAATACGAACTGCAGAAAAGTAATTTGTAAAAAAAAAGTACAATATCAACTAAATAAATTTTGATGCTTCAAACAAAACATATTTTATCCACATTTTTAATCCACTACCTTACTTTGTACTCCAGAATGAGGAGGTAAGAATTTATAATAAATGTGCCCGCATTTACGGAGAGTAATAGTGGGATAAAATTACCCTTATTACCACTCGGCCGAGATTCAAACCTCGATCCACCCCTTTACTGGAAAATTAAACTAGATGAGCCTAACATTTAATCCGCATACCTACCTATAGATTTTGTGGATTTTGTAAGTGCCGTGTCTTAATACCCATTCAGGTTACACCTATATGTACTAATTACGTTTATGTTTTATGGATAAGAAAGGTTGAATTAAGATTAAGTGTACCGACATTGGCGTGAAGAGAAAGTGTAAAACTATTGAGGTAAAAACACCATCAGTATACCCGACCGGGATTCAAACTCCAGTCGGTTCCGTCATCGGCAGTCCCAGTCTATTGCGAGAGTGACGACGCCTTAGACTATTCGATCACCCATAGTGGGTAAAACGGGCTTTAATTCGGTTAATTTGAGGAAATTAAGTCCAAACCAATTAACTTTCTTTTTTTTCAAATCCACCCGAAATAGTAAATGTCCTTATAAAATATTTGCTCCTTGGGATACGTCATCACTCCAACAAAATGAATGAAAAAGTTATCTAGTGGCAAGAGTTCATCTAATGTCAAACTTTTTTTTCTCTCTCTCTCTCTGGTTTAAAAAGGGACCACGAGAGAAAGAAGAAAGAAAGAGGGTGTAAGAACCTCCCTAGTGTTGTAAGAAGCAGTCCCGTCCCCCACTTAAGGGCCAACTCGCCCTCTACTTAGTGTGACAAGACCCCCAATTTTTCTCTACCTCCCCAACCCCCCCATTCTCCCCCTTGCGATGCTCCCTTCCTTGTGAGTTCATTCATGGGGGGCCTCTAGCCCCCTCCCTCCCTCTTTCTCTCTCTACGGTTCAACCCCTTTTAAACTAGGGCGTCTCAGGTCACACGATTTGGTCAAGAAAATATGACTACACTACCCGCTTCGGGAGTCGAGTGTTCTAAGATGTCACTCTCGTAATAAATAGACTAGAGTGTCGATGACGGGAAGAATAGGGTTCAAATCCCGGTATGGTGTACTGAGGATATAATTTTACTAAATTGTTTTTCACTCTCCCTTCACTCAAATGTGTGTACACTTCCTCTAAATTCAACCTTCCTCATCCCTAACACATCTACGTAATTAATTCCTTTGCGTAAAACCCAAACGGGTAGTGAGACGAGGTAGCAAAAAACCTCCTATATTTAGGTCGTTTGTAAAATAATACTTCTTTAATGGGACATTTAATTAATATTAATTGCTCGAACGTATATTTACAAATATTCATAATAATACAGTAAACCGATTAAAATATTTCAACCACAGTCAATTCTTCTTAAATACTTAATTTTTTTTCCATCGCGTATTAGGCTAATACACAAGGTAAAATTGAGAGGCAATACACCCGCATTTGCGTGTAGAGATGGCCGGAAACCACTTAGGAATAGCGAGCTTCAGTGCAAGATTAGTTTATTACGGTTTGCCAGTTAAGAGTTGGTTGGGGCTTAAACTCCCGGGTGTATATTTTAAGGATTTTTTTCTCTTAAATTGTCGTTCACTCTTCCTTAATGCATATTAGGGTACATTTTCCTTTTAAAAAAATCACCTTCCTTATCCCTGACTTAGTTGAGTAATTAAAATTAGTAGAGGTTGAACCAAGTGACTATAGGAATACTCTGTGGAGGGAAAAGATGACAGATTTTATATATATCTATATTGTATGGTGAAGAAAATGTTGCGGCTACCTGAGGTTTTCTATGAGTATAGCTATGGTGGGTTATCTTATAATGTTTGTTTAATTTCCTTAAGTTCTACTTAACTTGTATATTAAGAAATTATTTGAGATATGAGCATACCTTGTTGTGTATTATGGGAAAGTCCCCTTCATTATAGAATTTAGGTGACTGATTTTTTTT
This sequence comes from Timema monikensis, assembly GCA_902151445.1. Lineage (NCBI taxonomy): Eukaryota > Metazoa > Arthropoda > Insecta > Phasmatodea > Timematidae > Timema > Timema monikensis. Next base: position 46,519 of record CABFVZ010003656.1, on the reverse strand, counting down.
TAAATAGTACTATTAGGTACGTGAAAGAATTCAGTTTTCTCACATGTGGATTGAATACCTTTATTAAATAAATTGACCTTGCTTGATTTATGCAGACACTAGCGCTGCAAGCGCCATCTCATCTTGAAATGTGGGAATATGTTTTAGTTATCTGTATCACCTTAAATCATTCTTGAGAAACCATATTTATTGAACATATTAATGAGAAAAATATTAGAACTATTTGAATCTTAGGTATAATGGAAATCTTGAATCAATATTAATGTTCCGATGACATAGATTATTTTGAATGCGAAGCTAAGTATTTGAAGTTAATGTTAGATTAGGCTCCATTTATTATAATATGTAGTAATCAGTGAGAGTAAATTAATAATAACTTATGTGTTTGTCCCAAAGCTGAAAAGTCAGTCACGTACATAATTCGAAGTAAAGTAACTAATGAACCGTTGCTTCTCCTATCATGTAGAAGAAGTGACGATTATTATTACAATAATATAACATGAAGGTTTGGGAAAGATGAAACATAAGAGAAATTGACAAGTATAACAGATTAGTTTATTTAAATTTAAACACTTTAATAGAATTACATATGGTTCAAATAGGTCTAAGATCAAACAGTCCTTTGCTATTTTAGATAAATTAAATTAGTTACCATAGACGTACACATCCCAACTGGGATCTAGGAATCCACACACATAAATTTGAGTCTATTGTCAAGAGTAGTAACTCTTCAAACTGCTACTAAAGTACATTCTGCTACAAAGGAGCGTCTACCTCAACAAGGCGGCAAAATAAATAGAAAGCAAATATTAATTCAAAGTTAGGCAACAATATAAGATATCTATCAAGCCTCACGACTACTAGACTTGTAAACCATATACATTAATTATAGTTAAATAATAGTTAACGATATCAAATTCTGGTAAGTCCTAATTTATAGAGCTACTATAATGTTAGTTAGATGAGCTAGCTAGCAAGAGTTAACTCCATTGAGAGCTACGAAACACAAAGATTAATATTCTAGAAGAGGAACTATCATTTTACAAATAGTAAATGGTAAGCTAACAGGAATCTAGGCTGTAAAGATACTATGGCCGGTCTATTCCTAATTAGTACTTACTGGACATTCAATATTATGTTTATACATCAACCCAATCTTGGGCACACAATAATTAGTGCAAACAATATATGTATCAACTTATACAAACGGCGCCTGAAGGGGGCCGGAAACTAAGCACTATCACCGCGGGCCACTACTATGAACTTGTTGTGCTCCCACAGGCTGTGCACCGTAAAAAAAGGTACACTAAAAAGAAACAATAGTGACTGCTATCTGTCACAGACCAAATAAGGTCATTGAACAAAGAGTTAGATAACCTGATTTCCACCATTAAGTGATCCTAAACATGGTCCAACCGTTTAGGAAGTCATTATTATTCCCTAATATATAAAACTATGTATTAAGGACTTAGAAAAAGAATTCAGAAACACTGACGTAGTAAATAAAGTCGTATGGACCAAGTTACATAAAGCATTAAGCTCGTCATTCAAAACTATGCCTTATGGGCATAGAAAAACAAGTCAGAAACACTGACATTTAATACTATATTATATGGACATAAAAAACGAGTAAGAACCCTAAATATCAAAACTATGCCTTATGGGCAAACCAAGTAAGACGTTCTGACACAAAAAACTATGTCTTATAAACATAGTTTTAAAAAACGTACTACGACTCTAACTCCTATTATAATTAGCAAATACTCATAGTTTCAGACGAGGCTTCTTCTGCGTCGAGGTGGAGAGACCGACGCCTCACACTTTGTAGTCACCTGTAGCTTGTTCGCAGATGTAGATTAACGTTCAAGTTGTTCTTCCGTTGAATTTATCAAATAGAATACAAAATGTGAAGCGAGGAATGACGGTTATATAGTAACAGAACTGACGTATTCGAGGAGGGTCTTCACCCGGACAACAGAAGGGGAGGTAATTTGCGGAATTGCGCTGAATGACAACTAGCGCTCGAAGACTGCGTGGCGTAGCTCAGCCATGTCATCGATGTGGGACTTGCTGGTGAGATACCGTTCTGCTGATGGTCCCAGCATAGTCAGCTGGGGCAGTTTTCCTGAAGTTTGGGCGTTTCCTGGCAACATGAATTCACCGTGAGTTAATACCTGCCACACACTATCAGAATATATTAGTTCTTGTATTCATCGTGTTAATCATATGCATGGTATTTTGAGTGTACGTGTTAAACAAGAGGTTTAACATGGTACACTAAGTAGTATTTAAGTTTTATAATTCATCGTGTGACTAAAATCTCTTTTATCCGGATATAAAAACCAAAAGTGGGGTGTTCGTGTTATTTTCATACACTGGATAACATATCTGAGGTAGCTGCATAGCTAATATTAGATAAACAGCATTGCCATTTTCTTATTTTAGTGTTGCCAATCTTCCCTAAAATATACGTCAGATTTTGCAACGTTGGTTTGTTGATATTTTTGGTAGCTCCTTCTAATCTCAAGCACACCCCCTTCAGACATAACTGAACGACGTTGCCTATATGGTGATTTCGAAGCTATTTTGCAAGGCGGGATGTATTTTTTACTTGAATCATATCAGCACTTTAAGCACTAACACACTTATATACTAACATACAAGCTAAAAAAGGAAGGAAATGAGCATTTCAGTCTGTAAGGTCTCTTGTCTATGGGTTGATAACACTTTCTCTGTTCCTCTAAAGAATCTACACACTTATTCCACTATTTGCGCCTGGACAAGATTGACTTGCATGTTAAAATTACCTTTTTTTCTTTTTTCCCATTTTTCATATGGTTGTACGGACTTTTTTAATCTACATCCTTGCAGAAAGATTCTTACAGGCCATTTTCGTGACTAAATCAAATAGCTTGAGTTGTAAATGATTCATAGAAAATACGTTTATAAAAAAAAACTACTTTTATATAAAAAAAATAATGCTGACACAGTAAGAATATTTTTAGAATTATTTAAGAATTTATGATTTTTGTTTAAATGCTATATCTTAAAAACTCACTGAATAAAACGTAAATATATTTATTTGAAAAATCCTATCTTGATTTGTCGTGACGTCCCAAGTGGGCAACGTCTTGAAAGCAAGGATATTTGTCAATGGTTAATTTTAATAAAGCGTGGATAAATATTTTCCCCATAAGACCTGCAGTTTCCTCAGAGGTGATATTGGCTGTAGTGTAATCGGGCCTTCCTCTATTCGGGGTGTACGTAAGCGTGGTACCTGTTGAATATGGCCTTTCTCATCTTTTCTCTCTCTCTCTTTTATTTTTTAGTTCAAAAGACTGGAGGATCTGGGAGAAGGGGGCGTGAGGGGAAGAAGAAAAATTGCAATGAATTTAAAATGTTGATAGCACGCGCCTATTTTGTGATCAAAGAGCACGCGAACAGAAGAAGACTTTCTTAGTGTCCTCAGGAATCAGGGAAGAAAGATCCCTTGGGGGAGAGAAGGGTCCGTAAGAGAAGAGAACGACAGTAGTGAAGGTAATTTGCAACTTCTCACAGAATAAACACCGTTTCAAGGCTCTATAGAAACTTTTCAAATGACAACTTTTGGTTTAGTAAGGATTATGTCTGGTGATTTTCTTTCGGTAAGATGACAAAGATAAGTCAAATAAATTTTCCACCATCTGACTTTCACTATCTCCCCCCCCCCCCCCCC